>CAVNYN010269021.1:0-10719 GCA_963692815.1 Nyctanthes arbor-tristis
GTTGGTGATGGTGCTGTAATGGAGGATTCATTCATCACGTGTCTAGATACCTATCAGGTGAAGTACAAAATTTTGTTTGCAATTAGTGGAGGAATTGTGTAAATAATATCAAATGAAATTGAAATATATAGGTACCGGTTATCCACTTATCCTGAATAACATATACTATCCTAATACTTGACGAATTGTAACTTCTAAATTTGTCTCCAATAGACAGACAACGTCCCAAATGGCACTGCAGAAGATAATGGCATTTGCGTTTCTGTTGGAAAAGGAGAATGTTAGTGCATAAATAATTGACAATAATGCAAGGATTGGCAAAAATGTCTGGGTATTTTATGTAGGATATATGTACTAGAGAATATGAACATTATCAAAGTCAGCAAGCAATCATTCCATAAAAAAAGTTTCCTTCTAGTGATTACATTAAGAAAATTGACACAAATTATAAATCACTGCAAAGCAAATTCTCAATTTTTGGTTTGTTATCTCCAGTTCATCCATGTGATGCAAATAATCAACAAGGACCATGAAGAAAAGAAACAACAGAGAAAGCGGCTATGTCATCTCAACGGGGTGGCATAAAATTTTAGCAGGGGTGGAGTTGTTCCATATGGAAGCATTCGTAGAGAACTTGATGCATTTCATACACAATATAATTCGACGAGTGGGCTGATTTGCTAAAGGTACTATTTCTATTTTTGAACGTATTATAGAGTAGTAACGATATGATTGGTGAATAGAATCATAAATGTACTGTTTCAATTTTTGAAATCATAAACCCATGTGTGTGCTTTTTTTTTCCCTGCATTATACACATAAAGTACGTAATTAGATTGGTTGTCATTTTGTTTTCCTCCATTATACACACCTGCTTCATTATTGTTATCGTTGCTGTTGTTATTGTTGTTATTACTACTATAGGGAAAAATGTGTTAGAGGCAAAAATTCTGTCCAGCAGTAATGCAAAGGATGACACTTACACCATCTAATACAAGGTTGTCATTCAAATTTCAATGGAGACGGTTTGACACGCTCCACTCCTAGCACATCTAACTTACTAGAAGTGTGACGTGCGCTGATGATAAATTCTAACTACAAGCTAGAATTAGCCGTCAAGGCTCGTGGACATCCTAATTATTCTAGGAAAATTTCAACAGCATCTCATCTAATTTATTCACAACCAATATGCATAACACCCATCATCAACCCAAATACACCTAACAATGTAATAATTCTCATCTCAAAAGTAACAATACCTCATATATTGAAAAATTATAGTAAACCAAGTATGACTTGCACGGGATTCTCAATGTGCACTAGTAACTAAACAATGTTAAGCCTACAAATCATAATAATAACTATCCTATAATAAATTCATTTCGCTAGTGGTGGCTCAAACTCTCGGAATAGCAGGCTCGGCCACAATGTGTTGCCCAAACTCCAATTGCTACCTGCTAAGAAATTATTTAAGAAACATGTGAGCTAAATAGCCCAGTGAGTGGAGTTTTGTAAATAAACATGCTTTAGAAAAATCGAAATATAACTTTTGCAACATCTTGAATAAAATGTTCAAGCTCATTTGGGAATTTCATGACTTTAAATATCAATCTAGCATAACGTCAATCTTTATGGAATCATCAATTGTTAGAAAACATCATGTACATCATTTCACTTCATAATCTTCATAAAATTCACTAAAAAACATCAGGAACATCATTCATGTAATAATCATCGTGAAATCCACTAGAACACTTCATGAAAATCATTTTCATTTCAAGATCATCATAGAATTTTCCCCAAAGAGTATCCAACATCACATGACCATGATATCAAATCGTACGCGCGTAGACACCAACTTAGGTCATAGGTACCTTACGACCTCTTCGTCCTAGGCGACACAATAAACGGCTTGAGCCATAGCTAGCACATAGGCCCCTTTGCCTGGGCGGCGTTCATTTGGTCAGCTTGAGCCATTGGCCCCTTCGCCTGTAGACGGCATATCATTTGGTCAGCTTGAACCATATAGGCCCCTTCGCCCACATGCGGCATATTCATAACATTGGATACACATTTGGGGGTTTTCATATATCATAAATCATGTTTTAAATCAAACATTTCTCTAAAATCATAAAGCATCATTTCATATAAACATTCATCCATTGAATTTCAATAAACTATATTCTTGAAAATCCTTGAACATGTCACTCATTAATTTCATCAACTTTTCAAATGAAAGAATAAGTTTCCAAAGAAATCCATAAAGACACTTTATCATAAATTTCATAGCATGAACTTTCAAATCATACATCTTGAAATTGTTAGACCTTACATTCTCAATTTATAAACTCTTAAATGGAAAAAAAGAAGTTTCAAAGAATCCATAAAAGCATTTTATCATAAACTTCACAACATCATTTACATAATCGAAACATAAATTTCATTTTCAAGAAAATAAAGAAAATTCCACTCACCGGCTAAATAACATCATTTCGTGTTTCATTTCCTTTGATCTTTATCATTTCCTACTACATTATATAAAATTCTATTCAACATCAAATTCATTTCTAATGAACTTCTTCTATTTTAAATACCATACTTTTACATACTTTCAACTATAGTTTCATTTTCCATATTTTTTCCTCTTTTCACTTGTTTCTTTCTTAACTTACCTAATAGTTCAAGATTTATCAATCATCTTCATGTATTCATATATAATATCCTTGCTCAATCCTATTCATCTTCTTTCTAGCTCATTTACTAGTTAAAGACCTTCTAGTTCAACAAACTTTATCAACATGAAATTCCCTTTTTAATTTCAAGTCCCCTATTCCCTTGAATTCTTCCAAGTTTTCTTCATTTTCCAATATATATATACACACACATACATATATGTGTATATGTATAGGGCCGTTCCTTTCTTGTAATTATTCCAAAATTTACTTCATCTAAACAATGATAATAGAATCACAAAAGTCTTGATTGCCCACTAAAAGTAAACAAAATCACTAATCCTTAACCTTTGGTTAAATTCCTATACTTGCTATTAACATTTAGTTGTTAATTAACTTATATTTATTATTCTCAGCTTCACCCAATTCCTCAATCACCATGATATTATTCTATAAGGTCATAAAATCAACTTATTGAATCAAGACTTAATTCAACTTTTCAACAAAGAATGAGTTCACCTGTCTTGGGCAGTGTATTAAGAACGGTCTCGCGTGGTTATGAAATTTTCCCATAAGGTAGAAAACTTATATAAGTTCATCATATATGAAATTGAGTTCAAGAAAAATATGTTCGCACTATCAAAATATTCCACCACTTCCTGAAATTCTATTCTCGGGTGCACACTGCCCCTTCTCACAAAATACGTCATAAAAACTCCTATCGACTTCCAAATGGCGTCATTCAAATTTTGGATCATAGACGACTCATAGAAGATCATTTTCCAACTTGTATCTTGTTAAAATTATACTTATACGATCAGTTATGGCCTCCTAAAATAGGAAGGGCAGAAACTTCATGCACAAAAATTCCAATTTGCATGTCTAAACATAATTTTACACCATTTAAACCAATAAAACTACATCATAATCAACTAATCAATTCCATAAAGAGTTTCTCAATCCTAGGAGAGAATTAACCCTTAAATTTATATGAAACCAAGGCTTGAAAGAGAGTAATACTTACATATATTAATAGCTTCTTACTTAGCTTCTTCACTTCATCCAATTTCCATCTTCAATTTCTCCCAAGAATTTAGTCTTCTTGCTTGAGCACTCACATCCAACCCTCAGTTCTACCCTCTCTCTCTCTCTCTCGATTCTTCCCATTTTCTCTACAAGACAATAGATATTTTGGTCTTAGATCCACCTATTTATCCACTTAGTCATTAACTTTGTGTCTTGTTTCATAGATCCTTGACTTCATTCCTTATTTCATTTAACTACCAACTTATTATATAACTCCACATGAATTCCCAAACTTATTTAAATGCTTAAATGATAACCTAAAGATTAAATTAATGCATCTTAATCCAAATTTGACACTGACTTAACTATTACATATTTGACTTTGACGAGTAAAGATTGATCCTTGAAAATAGTAAAGTGGGTCGTCACACGGTTCCTATAATTGTTTCTTACACAATGACAATAAACAAAAGACAAGGATAATCTCTTACAAACATTGGACTTCTGTTAAAGAGACCATTATTTAGTCATAGGCACTGTATGTTGCACTCTCTAGGATAACAAATCATAAAAGACTGAAGATAATGATATATATGTGGTGATAACGATTATGAGATAAAAGCTACCAAGAATGTAGTTGTTAAAGAAGTTTTCAAAATTTGGGATAGCTTTATTGTGAGTATTTTTTTAGATGGTAACTTCGACTACATTAATCATAATTTGATAATTTTGTTTGTCAAATTTACTCGGTTTTTAAGTTAGATGATCAGTGTAGGCAGTAGCAGAGATAGCACGTGGCCACACGATCCTCGGCCACTGTCGTTTTCAAAAAAACCTTTTCAACTTTCATAAAATTAATATTAAAAAAAAGGTATTGTTTCAGATAGGATCGTCAAGTTTCGACTAGACTATCTACTTGTGAGTGTTTTTAATTAATAGATAAAAACATTGTTTTTATATAAAAATGGCTTTTTTGTGTCTCGTGCAACGCACGGGTAATATACTAGTTCAATTATATAGGATCTTATTTAAATGTTTACCGAATGATTCTTAGCATTTTAATGATTAAAAATATGTATTTAGATTAAAGTGCAAAGAATGCAGAGGTTAGGACCTATTAGTTTATATTTAAAGATTGAGGATAAAAGTGTAAATAAGTGCAAAATTGAGGACCTTTACTGCAATTTAAGCATAAAGTTAATTCCTTGTAACCATTTAAAAACGGTATATTTAAAATTTAAATTTTATATAAATGTTAATATTTAATTGTGTCATGTGGAGGTAATGATTAAAATAATTTAAGAATTTATGTCAAATTAAATATGTGATTAAATATAGTGTTATCACGTATTTAAAATTTAAATAGATTGATAAATCAAAGTAAAATTTAAATGGCTCCAAACATTGTGTAAATTTCACAAGCTCAGCCATCGGATCAGATTTTCTCCAATCGCACACTCTCCCTGGAATTCTACGTAGTATCTATCTTTAAAGAGTAATGTTATCTAGTATTACAGATACTTAATACTATATTACGGAGGTACTAAATGATAAGTTAAATTAAGTTGATCATTTATTTATTCATTTAATTTTACTTATCATTTAATATCACATTAAATACCATTTAAACTGATATCACGCACCACTAGTGCTACGTAGCATTATTCATTTTTAGATTACTAATTAAGAACTAATTAAGAGCTTGTTTGATGATCTTTTATTTCTCTTTTCTTTACCAATTTATAATTTTATCTATCACTAATTTGACAATTAATTTAAATACTATTTAATTACAATCATATATTTTATACTTTTTTATATTTCTAATACATATTTTCCCTCTCTCCTCATATAAATTCTCCCAATTTAAAAAAAAAAAAAGCATCAAACAAGCACTAAAGCGTAAAAATGCCATCCGCGACCCCGAAGAAAATTGGATAAATTTCTCTGGAAGCATCCTGGGCCTTCACGTGCTTAGCCCACGTAGAACACTCTAGAACTCCAATGAGCTTCTCGTTTTCCTATTAATCCTACCTCTCAGCATCAAAACGGCCCTGCATTCCGTAAACAGTGAGATTAAAGAGTTCTCTTCGTACCTTCCGGATTCAGCTTTTGTAATTCAGTTTCGTCGGAGCCAATGGACGAGGATTTTGAGATGCCGCCAGCTGAAGGATTGGATGAGGACTTGGATCTGCCGGATGACAATCCGTTGCTGAAGGTGGGAGAGGAAAAGGAGATTGGAAACCAAGGATTGAAGAAGAAGCTTGTTAAGGAAGGCGAGGGATGGGAAACTCCTGAAAGTGGCGATGAAGTTGAAGGTGATTGTTAATTAGGCGCTTTAGTGATTCCCTTCTTGTTTTATTAATTAATAATTTGTGTACCGTGCTCGACTGATTAATTATTTTATATTGTATTTGCGTTTGAATTTTCAGTTCATTATACTGGAACGCTGCTGGATGGGACCAAATTTGATTCTAGCCGTGATCGGGAAACCCCTTTCAAGTTCACTCTAGGCCAAGGTTCGGAAACTTCTCTTTGATATTTAATATTTGAAAATTGAAGTTCAATGTTATTCTGGCATTGATCTGCCTTCATCGCTGCGGCTGATAGTTTAGCATGAAGTGAAAAGCTAAGTTGCTAAGTAATTGTGCATGTCCTGTTCGCAACGCATGGTTTGTGTTATTGTTGATCATGCTACCTATAATGCGCTGTTGTGAGCCGAATCAATCTTATTGGCTTCAAATTTTTTACACACGTGCCAAGTGTACTGTGCACGTGATGTTTGCAAAATGATATGCTGTCTGTCGATGCTTAACTTCTGCCTGTTGTTTAGGATGACATCGAATATAGTTTAACATATTCTTCAGCAAACCAATGTCAATATTGTAAAGACTTACCTTGGTACGGTAAAATGTGTTAGCTGGAAATGTATTCTTATTTTAAGATGTTCATATATACATTGTAAAATTTGTTATAGTTGGTTAGGTGTCTGTGCTTCTTTAACAAGTTTGAAGAAAGCGCTAAGAAATAACTTATATATAGATTAAGGGAAGTTTATTCAGTTGATTCTAATATTATCTAGTGGCTTTAAGATCGTCGCAGTATTATGGATATGTATTCTCCATGGTAAAATTTAATCATGGATTACTGTGGGATCTTTGGTGGGCTTCTGTAACTAAATTGAAAACGCAATTATCAAAATGCTGCATTACTGGTCAAGTTTGTATGCCATTTGATTCTCCTGCTGCATTTTCAACAAATTCATTTTATTTAAGTGATCTTTGAAATTTAAGTATCTGTATATGGGTCACATTATGGTCTTCTAATCTAAAGTAGGAAGTAGGAATATAGTGGAGGAGGATGACTATTGTTACAAACGTTCATCTTTGGAAAGCTACTAATTGTGCAGTGGTGGGTGTGATCAAACGTGTTCTATTTTAAGATATGCTTGAGTTCAAATTAAAATCTGAATTTCTTGCCCTTTACTTTCTTCTTTATGATTGAAATAGAATTTTTAGGTTAATGATTAGGCTTACTTTGGAACAGATTGATTTCTCATGCTAACTAGCTTTGTCAGGGTAGTTCTTTCGCTTATGTGTGTGTAATGTGTAACTGTTTCCTAATGGGGAAGCTTTCTTATGCAATTTGCATGTGCGCGCACACACAGACACATATTACAATCTAGAAGCCATATCAATATTTTGCTTCATGAATGTAACAAAATGTCTGCCTGCATTCAGGACAAGTGATCAAGGGATGGGACCAAGGTATAAAGACTATGAAGAAGGGTGAAAACGCCATTTTTACCATTCCCCCAGAGTTGGCATATGGTGAATCTGGTTCTCCGCCGACCATTCCTCCAAATGCTACCCTCCAATTTGATGTTGTACTGCTATCTTGGGTCAGCGTCAAGGACATCTGCAAAGATGGTGGCATATTCAAAAAGATTCTTACGGAGGGAGAGAAATGGGAGAATCCTAAGGACCTTGATGAAGTTTTTGGTATGAAAAATGCCATTAAAATTACGGACTGATGATTCAACTTTTTCTTACTAACTATACATTTTCTGATGACCCAGTCAAATATGAGGCTAAACTGGAAGACGGTACTGTAGTTGGAAAATCAGATGGTGTGGAATTCACAGTACAAGAAGGTGAACTTTCTGACAAAGTTGTGTAACAGTTCTGTTGTATGTCTGGGTTCCTGGGTTGACTGAATGTCTTTTTCAGGTCACTTTTGTCCTGCTCTTGCCAAGGCTGTGAAGACGATGAAGAAAAGTGAAAAGGTCCTTCTTACAGTGAAGCCACAGTGTGAGTATTGCCTCTGCAAGTTCCGACAAAGTTATACTGAAAATAGAATGACTTGTAAAGTGAGTTTACATTTCTCATATATGCTTCTCCGTTGCAGATGGATTTGGCGAGAAGGGCAAAACAGCTTCTGGTGATTATGGAGCTGTCCCACCAAATGCTACAATGAATATCAATCTGGAGCTAGTATCATGGAAGACAGTTTCCAATGTAACTGATGACAAAAAAGTCGTGAAGAAGATTCTGAAAGAGGGGGAAGGATATGAGCGCCCGAATGAAGGAGCTGTTGTTAAATGTAAGCATCCTAAGGCATGATGGTGAGCATAGTTCTTCAAATGGTTGATCACTTTGTTTGACAGAGTCTTTCTGCGTCTCCCAGTGAGGTTGATCGGGAAGCTTCAAGATGGTACCGTTTTCATTAATAAAGGTCATGGAGATAATGAAGATGATCTTTTCGAGTTTAAAACTGATGAAGGTACCTGGGTATCACACTTTGCCTTCCTTTATTTGGATATTGCATTCCTTCTTGTAAGCTTTACTGTCTCTTTATACAGAGCAAGTTGTGGAGGGGCTGGACAGGGCTGTGCTGACAATGAAGAAAGGAGAGGTGGCGTTGTTGACAATTGCACCAGAGTATGCATTTGGGTCATCTGAGTCAAGACAAGAGTTGGCTGTAGTCCCAGCAAATTCAACTCTGTGTTATGATGTCGAGCTTGTCTCATTTGTAAGGGTCAGTAGATTGTGTTGAGCTGCAACACCTGATCCCCTATCTTTAAGATCATATTACATATCTGCTTTGGCCTGTCCAGGAGAAAGAATCGTGGGATATGAACACTCCAGAAAAGATTGAGGCTGCTGGCAAGAAAAAAGAGGAAGGTAATACATTGTTCAAGGCTGGCAAATATGAAAAAGCTTCAAAGAGATATGAAAAGGTAAAGGGGGAGGGAACAACAGCTAGACATATGTTTCTGTACATCATAGTGTACCTCAATTAAGCGTGATGCCAATTTTTTCTAATATAGGCTGTCAAGAATATCGACTATGACACTTCATTTAGTGAGGAGGAAAAGAAGCAGTCCAAAGCTCTGAAAGTCACTTGCAATCTGAACAATGCTGCTTGCAAATTGAAGCTGAAAGATTACAAGCAGGCAGAGAAGCTGTGTACTAAGGTTTTCGTAGCTCTCCACCAATTATTTCCTTAAACTTGTTCCCATGACTTGATTAGATTAGTTAAGTTAATGGAGATCTTGTATGCATGAAGGTGTTAGAACTTGAGAGTGCAAACGTAAAGGCACTGTACAGAAGAGCACAAGCATACATGAACATGGCTGATTTGGATCTTGCTGAATTTGATATTAAGAAAGCTTTGGAAATTGACCCCAATAACAGGTAATGTTTTAAGGATCCTATTTCACTTGAAAATTTTGGTAGGGTTCCTTTTATTTGTATTTTAGGCTATAATGGCCTTTTTATTATCCTTTTGGAAATAGGGATGTGAAGCTGGAGTATAAAGCTCTTAAGGAGAAGATCAAGGAGTTCAATAAGAAAGAAGCCAAATTTTACGGCAACATGTTCTCCAAGATGAGTGTAAGCAAAACTTCATTCTTTTCTTTCTACTCTTCTAAACAATTTGTATTTTTGAATGTTTCTTACGTGTTTCACATGGTCCCATTACACAGAAAGCGGCTCCTAAGGAGGCTGAACCCATGAGCATTGACAGCAAGGCATAGGATATGTCAACGATGTGATCATTGATGCTTTAATTTATCCCTTTCTCAGTGTTACATATATAGAGGAATGTTCTGTTGAGCGTTATTGTGTGGTGATGACTACAACAATCCAATTACGCATGGCATTTCATTTGTAATTTTACCTATTATATGTGTTCTCCTCAGGAACTTCACTAAAAACTATAATGGAAATTAATTTTCTGATCTCAACTAATTCATCCTGGTTATGAAGTGTGTGGGTTTAATGGAGTGGGTTTGGAATTTGTAGAAGTTGGTCTTATCGTTGAATTTCATAACTAGGTGAATATCAGGCGCCTGGTGGTCTCGTGGGAAAAGGAAGCCTCCGGGCTCCATCATGCTGCGAATTGTAAAAGATGGTAACATCTTCAGTTTAAGTGATTTGTTGGTCATGGTTAACGTCAAACGGCAAGTATGTTCATCTTTTTGAAATTCTGGGGAATGTTGCCGATTTCTGTCTGCTGAATGTGCTGGGGTATCCTTATGCTTGGCAATATATTTTGTGAAAAATGAATTCTTTTCATTTTATCTTACGTTTCATAAAGTAGAGCCGTAATTTTTGTGTGTGTGTGTGTATATATATATATACATTTTAAGTAAGTAATTTGTGTATTTTAACAGTACACAAGTATTCAATTTTTATTTAAAAATAGAATTGATTTATAAATATATAAGTAAAGTCTTATTAAAACTTGCGTAAAGAAATTTCAACGAGTAGAAATAAGTCTACATTAAAAAACTTTTAGCGCTAGAGCCATGTCATAACTAAATGCAGTCTCGTTATCTTACCCTCTGGTAGGTGAATTTACACCGCCTCCGTCTACATGAGGGTGGTGATTGGTTTGCCCACATGTGGGAGATGCCCACATGTGGGCTGCAACCATGTAGGCATACTAATCACTGCCTCCCATGTAGGTGGAGGGCGATGTAAGTTCACCCATCAGTGGGTGGATGAATATTTTTGAG
>CAVNYN010269023.1:0-112767 GCA_963692815.1 Nyctanthes arbor-tristis
ACTATAAAGAGGCAGTACTATAGAAAAGCCCAATAGGCTTGGGTTGTAACCATGAATACGATTTTGACGGCGACGCGTATGTCAGGGGCGTATATTGTAAAGGTATACGCGTCGGTTGTTGACCGACGCTTAAATGTAACAATAGGTGTAGGTTATTTCAAAAAATTGAAGCCTAGCTAAAGCCAAAATTTAAAAAATAAATAAATAAAATAGACAATAGGCATCGGTTATAAAGTAATCACCGACGCCGCGTCAACTTTAGGTGTCGGTTGTTCGTTTACAACCGACTCCTATTGTGTGTTTTTCCTTTTTTTTTTTTTTTTTGGGGCTCTCTTCTAGATCCGCCAGCTTGAAAATTCAAAATTCAAGGAATGAATTATGTGGAGACAGCCCCATTGTACGTTAAACAAATAATTGGAATAATAATGTGAGCCGATTCGTTTTATATTCTACTTTATTTACCACAAAAATAGAGTAATATATATTAGATTACATGAAAAAGCATACTACAAGCACAAAAGGCTTAAACTTAAGCCCTAAAAAGGCAAATTAAAAGATTCATAAAACAAATTAAAGTCTAACAACTCAAAGAAGAAACCAAGAAACAAAAGATAATAGCTAGAATGCATCCTTCTTCTTCTTCAATTCTTGTTTGAACTTCTCCTAAATCTGTAAATTAAGAAGAAAGAAATGAATTAAAGAAACAAAACGTAATAAGGTAGTAAAAAGCTTCATGGAAGAGGATTTTCAGCCTTAGAGAAGAATGATAAAGGATTAATATTGAAAGAGAATGAGGTTGGGCGAGGTGAGTATGTAGTGGAGGAGATGGTTTTGTGCTTGATTCTAACTAATCCTATGGAAGTGCATGTTCTTCGAGTGGATGTTGCATAAAAACTACATTTATATAAAGACTTACTATCATACGCCCATTCTTAAAAATTCAAAAATCATTTTTGACTTTTTGATGAATGGGCTTCGGTTCCTCAAAAGGAACCAGCGCATAATCTTCCAAATTTGGGTGCATTGGGTGGCCGCCCTTTTTAAAAAATTAAAAAAATTAAGAATTAAAAAATTTAAGCATGCGTAGGTTCCTTAGGAGCCGACTTGTATTGCACAACAATGGGTGTCGGTTGTGGTTGAACAACCTACGCTCATTGAAGTGCCATTATTTTTGAAATTGCCACCGTGTGTGTTTTGCACGTCGTTTTTCCCAGCAACTTACTTGTATGTCTATTTTTTTGTCCAATTTTGTAGTAGTGAGGAAAATTTCACTCTTTTTTCTTAGTGATTAAAATGAAGCATACAACCCATATTTATAGATACATGAAAGGGCAAAATAGTAATTATAAATTACAACTTTGTAAATAAAATATCTAATCTTGATATCAACATGTAAAGTTGTAGATGTATCCAACTAAAAATCCATTTGTTTGGTCTCCCCCTTGTATGTGTAAAAAAGC
The DNA here is from genome assembly GCA_963692815.1 of Nyctanthes arbor-tristis. NCBI lineage: Eukaryota > Viridiplantae > Streptophyta > Magnoliopsida > Lamiales > Oleaceae > Nyctanthes > Nyctanthes arbor-tristis. Next base: position 1,461 of record CAVNYN010269023.1, read on the forward strand.
TTCTCAATGTATAATCCTCTTGATATTTCATCCACTTACATTTGAACATGATCCACTTACATTTAATCTTGATGAATCTATTGTATTTAATAGTCATATACACAAGTTCAACTTGCTTGAACAAATTTTGGATTCATAAAACAAAAATTACTTATGATAGAATTATTGAAGGCTATTAGGCTAAGAAAAAGGATGGTCCCATTTGCAACAGCAATTTCTTTTCCAGAAGAGAAAACCTTTCCACCAATACACTTTTCCTTTAAAATGTTTTCATTTTAAAGGCTACACTTTTCTGTTTAAATACTTATCGATTCATCCATTCTCCGATAACACAAAAGATCCCACAAATTTTCTTAAATTGATGCATTGATTCATATACATATATATATACACACACCATCTTCTTCCCTTCAATCTCTCTCTGAAAATGGCAACAAGATTTCTTCATCTTGTTGAAATCCTAACTTTCCTTAATTCTTTCTCCATTTTCTTCATGCCCACACATTGCTCTCTCAATTCCTTCGTCTATGGTGGCTGCTCCCAGATAAAATACTCACCGGATTCGCCCTACGAGTCCAACCTCAACTCTCTACTTACTTCTCTGGTTAACTCCGCCACCTACTCCTCCTACAACAAATTCACCGTCATTGGCTCCAGCCCACAAGACGTCGTTTACGGCCTCTACCAATGCCGGGGTGACTTAGCTATGCCGGACTGCGCCACCTGCGTGGCTCAAGCGGTGACTCAGCTCGGCCCATTGTGCCCCCAAAACTGCGGCGGCGCCATCCAGCTTGAAGGCTGCTTCGTCAAGTACGATAATGCTACCTTCATCGGGGTCGAGGACAAGACTGCTGTGATGAAGAAATGTGGGCCGTCGGATGGTTTTAATAACGAGGAGATGAGCCGCCGAGATGCGGTGCTTTCCGGCTTGAACGGCGGAGGTGGGGCCTACAGGGTTGGCGGGTCCGAGGATGTTCAAGGGGTGGCACAATGTGTCGGGGACTTGAGTACGGGACAGTGTCAGGATTGTCTGACGGAGGCGATCCGACGGCTGAAAGGAGAGTGCGGGGGCGCGGTTTTTGGAGACATGTTCTTGGCTAAATGTTATGCGAGGTACTCCACGAGTGGAGCTCATGCTTATGCAAAATCCAACCATGGTAAGTAACATAATTCGTTACCAAGTCACAACGTTTTCTGTATAAAATTGTCCTAGATTAAAAATGCCTTTTAACATGCTCGTTGTTGAATAACTTAATACAATTTATCTATTTTTGGAGCCATTTTAGAGTTCATGTCTACTTTGAACGGTTCAATGCTAATCTTATATTTCTATGTTGTACCAATAGTTTGGACATATTTTCTATGTTCCAATATTTTGGCCATTCAATATGTCCATTTTTATCAAAAACAATGAGTGGTGATCAAGTTCTTGAAGTGCTTCTGAACATATTACGTATGAAATATTAGATAGATTTGATCTTATATAGATGATTTTTTCCATGCCATTTTTCCTCTATTTACAGATTCGTCGAACAATGAAGCGGAGAAGACATTTGCCATAATAATTGGATTACTAGCGGGGGTTGCTTTGTTCATCATCTTCTTGATTTTCATGAGAAGGGTGTTTGGGGGAAATGGTAATTGATTAAATGGATCTACTTAACAATGCCTTTTAATTGTATTTGATGAATTAATTAACATGAGAACTTTTGCTTTTTGCAGGTAAATGATGAAATAACAAAAGCTTAATCAAGAAAGAGAACTGGTGGCCCTGCTTCTTAATTTCTAGCTAGGACTTGCAGCTACTTTTGATAACCCTTTTGGTATATTTTCATGGTGGATATCAACATGCCTTTCTATCTTTAATTTGCTTATCTTTTCTTTTCTGCAAAAATTTCTTTGGATTTGTATCGAAAAAGGATACCCTCTGAAAAAGATGTGAGCTACAATACATTAAAAAAGAAGTGGAAAAGATGTCTACTAAGATTCCATGTCCCTCTCTGCTTAATTACTAAAGCTATTTGTCTAATGTGAAAAAATGGTTCATTCTTTTTGTAAAGGCATGCATTTGGAGTATTCCTGTGATGCTCTTAGTTCTTGTGTTATGTACTCGTTACTAATAAAATCTTATGTACACGAATGGTATCTTACATAGAGAGTATGACAAGTACTCATCCCCAAATTGTGACGGGTATTAATCACCGGCCTCCTTCCACTTAGTGGGCCCACCATATAGTAGGGGCCCGTTCCTCTTTCTTGCCGAGCAATACCCATCATGGGTCGAGGAAAAAAAACTCTCAAAGTATAGAATAATTTGAGCACTTTACATATTAGACTGCAAATGTACAGATGTGGCACTGTCATGTCAGCAACCCGAGAATCATTTCAGCTTATATGCGTACCAATATTTCTACATATTTCAGTTGGACATGTTTTCAAGATACTTGGGAATTAACATATCTTATGTGGTCACCAAAATGATAAACTAATCGTTCAATACCGAAATGATAGTACGTGCATGCATGAACCTTTTCAGCAAAAAGTATATGTGATTTGGGGAAGAATCGTTCTGTATATTCGGCCACTCAACACCCGTAGCTTTGCATGATGCTTAAAGGCGAAGAATTCTATATTTTATAATAATTATTAACAAAGGATGCTTTAAATTGAATGTTAGAAAAAGGTTTGAAACATTATAAAGGTATCCAACAACTTTAAACAGGCATCTTTAAGACCACGCTTACACGGTACAATAAGACATAAATCAAATTAAAATTGTAAAGCTAATGGAACCACGTCGTTTTGTATACAAAATTAAGTTATATATATATATATATATATTACATGGATTTTTAAATCCACGTGTCATGCAGTTATATGGGACGAGACGTGTGAAGCGACTATAAAATCAAAAGAGGAGCAAATGAGAATTAAAATTAAGAGATTGAAAATTCGGTTTGCATAAAGTCGTCCGACGTCAAGCTAGATACAATTGAAATTCAACTATAAATTCAAACCCAATTATTTTCACTCCTATGAGTAGTGTGGTTCCCTTGCTAAATTATCCACAAGAAGAATTTTATTATACACATGTATGGGTAGTTGAAATGGGTCTCACAGTTTTTTAAATCAATCACACATGCATGTATTGCCACAATAGTAATACAATTTTGAATATATATTTAGGAGTACTGAACACCCGGTGCTTCAAGCCAATCAAAAACTCAAATATGGGTTTAGTGTTGAAATTAAACAACGAATTAGGGCATCTAAATCCACACGTAGATTCTTAATTTGACCACAAAAGATAAAGAAGGTACTCTTAGAGTACTAAAAAATTTTGCGTCCACAATATATATATATATATTTATGCATAATAATAATCACTGAATATGAGCTTCTAAATGCCAAATCAACTTACAAATTCTCCCCTGAATCTAAAAATTTAGCAAGCAATGATCTAAATATTGCCATCAATAAACTACCTAATTGACATCAAACAAATTTAAATGCCAAATTCCAGCGCGCAAGTTCCTAAATTTCCAAACTTCCACACCTTTATTTTTATTTTTATTTATTTATTTATTTATTTTTTTGATACATAGGCATAGGGGAGGAGTAAGTGTAGTTCGAACTCGAGATGTCTCACCTGAAATGTGAGTATTTAACTACAGTGCCACTTGTTCAAACCACAAAAAAACTTGAACCTATTATTATTAAACTAAAACACCTCTCTATTAATACACTACATATTGTAGGCTAAAAAACATTGATTGGTTCCACTACAAGGAGTGCTATTTGACATATAAGGAGTACAAAATTTATACACATATTTATAAAAGTTGCCATTTCAAAGAAGATGTGGCCGGCGACACTTAAATAAAGACAATAAGTTTGTGTACAAATTTTGTTACACTTTTTATGTGTAAACAGTTTTTCTTCTCCACTAATCATGTAAAAAGACGGGCATATATAAGATGTGCAATGAATATGCGTGTTATATACTAGTATTTTAAAAAACATAGAATAGAATGACATGACAAGAGTTTTGTACATCCCCAACAAACGGCTGGGAATTTGCTAGTCAATTAGTGACAATGGATCCATATTGAAGCAATGAAGAAAGGGCCAAAAAAACCTACAGAAATCAGTTTGAACTTGTCTGTCATTGATCTCAAGAACACTTATTAGCTACTATTTGTGATTTGAACTTCAAAATTGTCTTTTTCTCTGCAAATTGGCTTCTGGATTCGCTTTGCTGACCCTTCAAGCGATTCATTACAGTCATGCAACATAACGGATCTCATCCTTGGAATAAATCCAAAATCAGAAGGGATTTCCATCAAATATTTACATCTCTTGAGGACTACGTGCCGAAGGCAGAAGAAGTTATATCTTTGAATTCTCCACAACTCAATATTAATATCTTCAAGTAGTAGAAATTCCAAACGCAAAAATTCGCGGAGTTTTGGCTCCCACACTAGCTCAATGAAGGAATCCTATTTGAGCTTAAGCACTTCAAGGACAGGCAAAGAACCAATAATTGACATATCGCTTCCATGGAGCCTACAACCACTTAATGTTAGCTTCATCAGCTTCAATCTTTCTTGCACTATCCACAAATTCCGTTAATTGATATTAGTTTGACTGTTAAGTGGTCAAAATTTTTTATTGAAAGGCCAAAACACCCTCAAAATATTAAAACTTGAATTAACTTGAATTTTATTAGAAACTAGATTTTTCACCCTGTGCATTGCATGGGTATAACAACAGAAATTACAAAAATTTAGGGCAGAAAAGAAAGATGAAGTCCCAATAATTTTCCTAGTATAATGCTAAACTTGAAATTTTTTTGTTTGGTTATTGAAAGAATAAAGTTTTATTCTATTTGTATTCCTAATTATTTATAATAAAAAATAACTATTAAAATAACTATACTTTGAAAAAATGATAATATAGAATTAGCAATCAATTTTCTATTAAATTTTCACAAAATATAATATAAGTATAATTAATTAATTTCCACGAAATGACAATGTACAATTTATATAACTATACTTACTTTCCCAGAAAAACAAACAAACAAACAAACAAAACCAATTAAACTATAGTCCGTCAAATTTAGCTTTTCATAGATTTAAAATATGTAAAATAGGTTAATTCGGGAATTTTTTTTGAAAAGAATTAATTCAAGAATGTTGATGCATGCTTTAAAAAAATTCAAATGTTTATTATAATATTTCTAACAGAAATTAGAAGACAGAGTGGATTATTATAAATTTCAAAAAGGAAAAGATAAGGAAGAGGTGGTGAAGAAAATAATTCAGGAAATATAAAAAAGTATAATTTCACAGATGACATCATTAGTGACATCATCAGAATGCTTATAAAGCCAGACCATTGGCGGGAAAATTATGCCAGATAAACTTATCTTATTATTAATATATAGATATATAGAATTTAATAAAAATTATAGAAATTTTTCATTAATAAATTATATCTAGACAAAGTTCCTACTCTTCCCGTCATTGATTGCCCCTCTCGAAATCTACATCTATCACTTAACCACCGTAGTTCAACTATTGTTGTTTCGTTGAAATCATATTACCCTTTTTCAATGAATCTCTTCATCTTTCAGTAATTAAAATTTTTTCATGTTGAGTTTTCATATTTTTCATAATTAGTTTTTGGTTCTTTTTTTCCCCCTCTATTCAAAGCTGGATTTGATAGAAACATAAAGATCATAAAGAAAATTCACGATAGTGTGTGCATCATAAGTTTTACGACTTCTTTTAATACCTTTTTCTTATCCCCTTTCAATGGACCAAATATTATTCCACACAGTATTTATAATTAGTGAACATAATTTTCAACTTGAACTTTTAATTTGGACTTATAATTTGATGTGACTTTTTTGTTAGTATTAGTTGTAACGTGGCACAAAGGAGTGACATGGATTAAGGTCAAACTAACATTAATTGACGGATATGGTAGATGGTACCCAAAAAAAAAAGTGAAAATTGATGGTGTAATTATTATGTTTGAAATGATAGAGATGAAAATTACAAAAAACTTCCCAGGAGTTTTGGTAAAAAAACTTCTAACTCATGTGACATACATAAATGCGCAATACGTGTATTTCAAATTAAAGTCATAGGTATTTAATGGGAATTTTTTTTAATAAAACTTCAAAGAAATTCTTGAAATGGACTCTTGGTCAAGGGCCGTGTCTAACCCAAATTCCGAAAAGAGAAATGAAACAAGAAAATGGAATAGGTATCATATTTTAGGGCTTGTTTAGTACATTTTATTTTTGTAATTTATAAATTCACTTACTATAATTTGATTATTGATTTGACAACTACTCAACAATCATCATACATTTTAAACTTCAATTAAATCTTCATAACTCATTTCCACTCATTATAAATTCCCTTTATAAATTGATCTTATAAATCTGACCAAATGGGTCTTTATGTATTTTCTTTCATTGACATTTCTTTTAATCATTTTTCTCCTTTTTATCTCACTTTTCTCACTTTTTATTGTGTCACATATCATGTTAAAAATACACATTCATTTCCCCCATATTCTACTAATATTTCATCGTTATTTTTAAATTTAAATCTATTACTCTCTTCTCTTTTTTTCTAAGCCTCTTACTATATATATTTTCCATTAAAATAATATGCTTCTCTCATCTCGCGACTCAAGACCACAGCACATGTAGTGGAGGTGCTCGGTTAACTTAGAGCCCGTTTGACATGATTTATTTTTTCTATTTATAAATTCATCTACTATTGATTTGACAGTTATTCAATAATAACTACACATTTTAAACTTTAGTTAAATCTCCACCACTTATTTTCACTTTTTATAAATTCTCTTTATAAATTGGCTTTATAAATTTAATCAAACAGACTCTTATGTTGTTTGGACGGTCCTGATTACTGCTGATTTGCTGACGGCGCACTGAAACTTGTTCGAGCCCAATGTACCATATCACTGCACGCATATCTTCTCGAAACCACACAGAAAAGGCCCAAAGGAAAAATGATAAGCCTCCCCGTACCTTCCAGATTATCTAGAACATTTTTTCCTACAGGGAACCCGCACTCTACAAATTCCTTCATTTCCCGCACTCCCCCCTGTAGAGATACGAAGCTATGGCAATCTTCGGCGACCCATTCCGACGCTTTCTCTGGAGCCCCACCATCTACCGTACGTCCGCCGGATCACCGGCGCTCCTCGATTGGATTGAATCCCCTCAATCCCACATCTTCAAAATCAACGTCCCAGGTAAATAAATTGTTCCACAAAGTTCTGTTCAGTGTTGTGAATTTTCGCTTTTCTCGATTATGTGACTTTGAACGATTTCGTCTGTGGAAGGTTATGGAAAAGAGGATGTAAAAGTGCAAGTGGAAGACGGGAATATTCTGGTGATAAAAGCTGAAGGGCGAAAAGAGGAATCCCTCGGGAAAGACAAAGACATTGTCTGGCATGTGGCGGAGAGGAAAACGGATCGGGGACGCTTTTCGAGAGAAATTGAATTGCCGGAGGATGTGAAGGTGGATCAGATCAAGGCTCAAGTGGAGGATGGTGTGCTTACTGTGGTTGTACCTAAAGATACAACTCCTAAAGCATCTAAAGTTAGGAGCGTCAATGTCACTAGCAGACTTTAAAATGGAACATATATTAACGTGCTGTGCTTGTATTTTTAGGCAATAATAACTTTGTAAGAATTCCTGAACATAATCTTATATGAATTGCACCTTTTCCTTTTTAATTGACTGAAAATCTTCAAGTTGTTATGGTGTCTCTATGTTAGCAGCCATTATAGTTTGCATGTATTGAGTTAGTCGGGCTCTATATACAAAGTATGATCTAACTGCTTATAAAACAGCAGTTCTCATATGCTATGGGCATTGTCAGGGCTACTGTGGGGTTTGTCCCCCAGGTAAGAGGTGTATACATAAACATGGTGCTTATTTTAATAGAAATATTTGATTGCCTATGTTCACTCGCATGTGGTCCTAAGATCATCTACATTCATACAATATTTAAAATAATTATCATTTACATAGTAGTTTCATGTCAATATCAAGTGATGTTATTGGTGTTCAGTATTTCTGGTTTGAAACCCCATGTGGAGCTTCAAAATGGAAGGTTGAGGTTCATTTGCAAAGAGACTAGTAAGCTTATAAAAATAATCAAGTACTATATGTATAGTGTCATATAGCGTAGTTTCGACACACGTCATAAGATTATATGGTAATACATAAAAAAATTTTAGGGGGCATGAAAATGGAATATTATTAAATGTTATTTTTATGTAGCACATTTATATTAGATGATGAAAAAATAATTATGTAATCATCACTCAATTAATATGTGCTATATAAGAATGTCACTTAATAATGTCTCTTTTTCACGTCCTCTCCCCTTAGAATTGCTCAATATATAATACCATAACATATAATGTTATATCAGGACTAGAGGTGTCAATGTGTGTGTATTTATTTCCTATGGGAATCCACGGTATGATATGGTAAATTGAGAACAATGTAACATTAACTGAGTCTCTGGCCCTGAGAGTTGAGAAGTTACCATATCCTTTCTTAAATTAGCCTTTTCCTTTGATTTCAAAGTAGGCTAACATAATGTTAGCGATAATTTAAAATGTTTTTTGTAACTAATTATAGATCCAACACAAGATTAGGACCCAAAAATGTGAGATTAAGAAAAATATACTGCTGAACGAATTTTAAGAAATATTAGTACAGTTATCTTTTAAAAAAAATTCTTTTTTTTTTTTTTTTGAGATGGGGGAAGTATCAGTACAATTATCTTAAATATTTTTCTTTTATTTTTATTTTTTTTTAAAAAAATGGGGAGGGATTAATGTGATTGGAACTAAAGTGAAAAGTCACTCTAGTATAATCCAAACCACATACGGTAATTATGTTTAACTCCAATGTCATTTCATGTATGATTAAATAATATGATAGTTTATTAATTTATTTTAGGCCTGGGGGTTCGGACATTGGATTGATAAAGCCAAGATCAAATATTTCAGTTTGGTTCAATTTGGGTTTAGTCTTGAAAATGGTAAGTCCGTTCGGATTCGATATCGGTTCGTGCTTAGGTAACAATTAGGGTTTTATTCGGGTTTTTCGAGTATCTAACGCATATTATATGAACGTATAAACGGAAAAAAGAAACACTTAAATGGGTAAAAAATAAAAAAATTTTAAGTATATATAATACACTTATATAAAAATAATAATTACTAGATACTAATGTAATGAAATTAACAATTAAACACTAGCATTTAGCTAGTTGACTTTATTTATATTCTAATTTTATATTTTTACGATAAACTTGTACTATGGTCAAGTAATTAAGAATGTGTTTGACTGGTAATGATTTTTTTATGGAAAATTGAGTTTTTTCATTTAAATTCCTACTTCTATGGTATTGGATTCGCATTTTTTTTCATGAAAAATATTTTCTATCTTTTGTTCAAGTGACTATATTTTACTTGAAAATAAAGAAAATATTTTTTATATTTTCTATGGAGGTGTATATTTTTTGGTTTTTAGGTAATTTATATTTTTTTAGAGAATTTCACTTTCAATCAAACACATTACAATTTATTTTCTTTGAAATTTAATTATCTGTATTTCAATTGATAGAAAAATATTTTCTTTTCAACAAAATTTCATGCTTGTAATTAAATACATTCTAAATAAAAACAATTTGTCTTGTACAAATCACATTATGTATATATAAAAACTAGTAAAATTGTCATAGAAAAAGACATATTCACATCTCTTACACTGATCTAGAATTTTTTTTGTGTGTGAAGGAGACGAGTGAAATGAAAATGTGATTGTGAAATGAAGGAGATGATTTTGTGGATTGAGATGGTTTTGTGGATTGAAATAGAATTAATTAGAAATTTGAATTTAAAAATTTTGAGGGAAAAAAATGTTTGGGTTTTTTAGGAAAAACAATGTTCGAGTTTTTTGGGCTTCTGGGTTTTGATTTAAACCTTAAGCCTGTCCAAACCCATTTGATTTTGGGTTCGGGTACTCAAATCCCAAAAATTTTGCAATCAGTGCCTGATTGGGTTTGGGAATATTCGAGCTGGGTTGAAATAACCGGTTCAGGAATAGGGTTTTTTCCTTGGTGCTAATTTATTTATTTTTCAATTATGAATTTATGATACCCTCATATTTGGAAATGAATTTCTCTTGAGGTACAAATTGAATTTCTGTTTAAGTTGAATATATTTCGAAATTGGAACCCAAAGAAATGAAGCCCACAAGGAGATACTTTTATTAGCCTATATGCTTTATTATACGTTTATTTTCCACTCCCCGATCACAATCCCCAACGCCGGGAATCAAATTTCCTTCGATATCCATCAAAATCGAAGCAGAAGCTAACCCTAAACCGATCTCAAGAATTACTCAATCAGCAATGGCTTTGGAGTGGGTTGTACTGGGCTACGCCGCTGGAGCAGAGGCCGTCATGCTGCTCCTCCTCACTTTCCCGGGTCTTGACCCGCTCCGCAAGGGACTGATCACCGTTATCCGCAACCTCTTAAAGCCGTTCCTCTCCATCGTCCCCTTCTGCCTTTTCCTGCTAATGGACATCTACTGGAAGTACGAGACCCGACCCACCTGTGAATCCGACTCCTGCTCCCCTTCTGAACACCTCCGCCACCAGAAGTCCATCATGAAATCGCAGCGCAACGCCCTTCTCATTGCTTCTGCTTTAATCTTCTATTGGCTCCTGTATTCCGTTACTGGGCTTGTCGTCAAGATTGAACAGCTTAATAAGCGCATCGAGAAGTTGAAGGCCCAGGATTGACCTGGTCTTGTAGACTCCACTCTTTGGATCTCAGATGTGCCGGTATGAAAACCCCATTGTCGTCATTAATATTCACTGACTAATTGCTTAAAAGATGAACTACCATGTATTTTCCTGGATCATGGATGCTTTTGCTTTGCCTTTTGCGTTGAATCAATTACACGGATTATTTCTTATTTCTGTTTGTCCATTTATTTGGCTTGCTGATTATCCATTCCGTATATACAAGATTAATTTGCAGCCGGATCTCAATTTAGCTCTATCGGGCCGTTGATTGATCAAAATGTTGAACTGTCAACTGGTAGGTTGAACCGTCAACTGGTAGCTTCTTTGATCTTTCTTTATTTTATTGTTGAGGCCTAAGTCATATCTTACTGGATTTATTATTATTGTATGTTTTGTGTTGGACTGATTTTGCCAAAATCATTTGGCATATATTAGCTGATAGAAGAGGAATTGTTCTCTGTTTGTTGATATTGATGAATATAGGGGAAAATGCTTGAGAGTTGCTAACATGGAGTTTCTAATAGAATCCAACCTTGTATCTGTACTTAAAAATTTTAAGCATGGGGACCAATATTAGGTTCCTAATCTCTATGTGAATATGGGTATATTATACTTGTAGCTACTGAGAAGTGAAGAACGAGGTGATTGCATAACAAGTCTCATTATGGCTCTCTATTTCTATGAAATCCTTTTGTAGAATCATATATTTCTACTCTAGAACATGAATTTAAACCAGATGGAACCCAGGAAAATAGTGCAGTACTTCATGTAAAACTCATCAGTGTTTTGCTTGTTGGAGATTTTTGCAAGGATGAATGTTACAACTCGCAAGGTTGAATTCACCCTCAAAAGTAAGCTATGAAGGAATTTAGGGTTAAATTTTCTTATTCTTGGGTATAAGCTCAACAAGAAAGCCCATACTAAAAAGTTAGCTATGAAGGAATTTGTAAAGGTTGAACCCCAAACCAAGGGGTCGCCCATAGCCCTGCCCCCTAGAGTTTGGTAGAGGACGTAAATCGCGGGATGTGCCTCAGTGAAGCAGAGACCGAGAGCTGCTGTTAAACTGTTTCTCACAGGGAGCTCATTCCAAACCATGTCATTGGTAGGAATCAAACTCCCACCTTGTTGCTATCAGTTCAGTTGAGACTACTTTATTTTCGTCCTTTCAACCACTGAGCTATGCTCGGGGCAGCAATGAAGGAATTTAGGGATGAACTCATGACTTGTTGAGTATAAACCCAACATGAAACTCCATACTTGTCCATATGGGACGAATCCCATATATTGCAGTGGAATCATAACGTATCACCAAGGTCTACAATCTCGGCATGCATGAAGGTAGGATGTGCCCTAGCAACTAATTTTCTAAGGAGAGTATTATGCTCCCTTTAGGATGTGGCTGCATGTGATTGATCTTAATCCCCCAAACCCCATGTGGCGACATGACCTTCAATCACATGTAGCCGCATGGAAGTGTATTCTCTCGTCTCAATCTCCCAATCCCTAATCATATGCAGCCACATGCTGTTAAACTGTTTCTCACAGGGAGCTCATTCCAAACCATGTCATTGGTAGGAATCAAATTCCCATATTGCTGCTGTCAGCTCAGTTGAGACTACTTCACTCTCTTCCTTTCAACCACTGAGCTATGCTCAGGAGGCAGCTATGAAGGAATTTATGGATGAACTCATGAATTGTTGAGTATAAACCCAACATGAAACTCCATACTTGTCCATTTGGGGCGAATCACATATATTGCAGTGGAATCATAACGTATCACCAAGGTCTACAACCTCGCCATGCATGAAGGTAGGATGTGCCCTAGCAACAAATTTTCTAAACAGAGTATTACTCTCCCTTTAGGGATGCGGCTGCATGTGATTGGTCTCAATCCCTCAAACCCTATGTGGCTACATGACCCCTAATCACATGCAGCCACATGGGAGTGTACTCTCCCGTCTCATTCCTCTAACCCCCAATCATATGTAGCCACATGAGAGTGTACTCTCTATAGCCGGACTGGCCCCAACAATGCTAACTTTGGATGATCACTGTTAAGTATACCAATGTTACACCTCATGCTGCTTGATTGCAACAAGACAATGCGACCAACTTTGATACCGTTGTTACAGCCATTAATTATAGTAAGGAAAAGGCAGAAATGAGTAGTGAAGTAGTTTTCTTCGAGGCAAAGTAAAACAAGGTTCAAAATATTGTAAAATAATGTAAGATCGCCTATTTTATCAGTAGAACAAGTCTACTTTATGCCATGAAGTAGAGTTAAAAAATTAAACACAAAATTGATATATAAATTAACAAAGTTTGGAAGGCTATAAATTAGATCAGCACCACCACTACTAGTAGCATGGTCTATGGAATTATTATAAGCGCTAAAGTGGTAGTTTCAATGTATTATTAGAACTTAAATAAAAATATAATACCCTACCTATGAATAAACAAGTAAAATATGTTATTTTGCTTTGTTATCGTAGGTAATTTGCTTCATCTTCAAAAGCTAGCAAATATTCAATACATACATGTTTTTATTCCGAACAAGTGACTGCTGTGGCTTTTAAGAGCATGAATATTATTCTGTGGATATTAAACAAGCATCCTTACTTTAATAATTATTCTATTTATCTAGACCTGATCACCACATTGGGGAATGAGTTAGGATGCATACCTATATAAGAGAGTTTATTTATTCAACGATCAATAAGAAAATAACACCTAATTTTTAGTGTGGATAAATAACATCACTCTTTTTACAACATACACTGTTTCTTACTCGCCAGCCAAGTGGTCCGGCTTTAAAAAATATTATTATAAAAGAAAAAGGAAACAAGTACCCAAAAAAGGGGAAAAAAAGCATAATGTACACTGTTTACCATGTACAAAACAACGTGCTCTGTTGTCCAATATTTTTAAATTAAATAAAGCTTAGGAAGTATTTATAAAAATAGTTTAGAGAACTGGGGCAAACATGAAATTTCCCCATTGCTTATTGTGTACTTACTAGACCTTGGTAATAGTTAGATGGGTTAATTTCACAAATTGTTCACAATCTTTTAATTAAAAATCAGTTTCCTCTCTGACCTTTGTTTTCAAATTTCACAGCCCCAACATTTACTAAATGCACGCAAATAACGAAGTGACGATTATACCTCTTAAACTTTTTAAATTCTATTAAAAAAAAGTTTGAAAATAATAAAAAATTAAAATAAAAAGAGAAACACCCACCCCACCTCCTCCCCCTTGCAAGATTGGCTTCCAGAAATTAAAACATTCTGGTGACAAAAAGGTTCAACCCCACCATTTGCTGCCCAAAATGTCAGCAAATTGGGGAGGGGGAGGGGGGATTCACCCCCCCCCCCTTTTTGGCTGCAGTAAAGTGAGTGTTGCCATTTCGGTGGCAGAATGGCCGGTCGCCGGTATGTTTCTATTTTTCACGGCCAATCTTGAGAAGGGGTGGGGGAGATGGTGTTGGTTGGGTTTTCTTTTTTTTTTTCTTTTTAATTTTAATTTTTTTATTATTTTTAAACATTTTTTAAAAAGTTTAAAAAGTATAAGGGGTATAATTGACACTTCGTTGAAATTTTTTTGAAATAGTGAAAAAAAGACTATTCGCGTGTATTTATTAAAGGTTAGAGGCTGTGGAGTACAAAAATAAAAATTGAGGATGAAACTGATTTTTAATTCAAAGGTTGAGGATGATTGTGAAATTAACCCTCATTAGAAACTGCGTATTCTTAAAAGGTAGGCCCGCTGGGGGTGGAGGGAGTAACTGGGCTAAAAAATCCAACCTCAATTTCTAGTTTTATTGATATATATATTATACAAGGGGAGGTAAGAAAGTGGAGGGATAATAGGGGAGACGTAGTTATGATTTAAACTCAGGATCTCTCACCTGAAACATGAATATATAATCACTGTAACACTTGTTCGAATAACCAGTTTTATACTTTTATTGATATATCAATGCTTCCATTCCATGTTTTGTCATATCTTGCTCTTTCACATTGGCTATGTTTTATTGCACATTTTTGTGGGTGTGGTTCAACTTTTTTCCCCATTTCACGCTATTTAAAATACTGTGTAAAGGTGACTTGTAATCTCTAATTTTCAAAACAAATTAATAAATAATAAGTAAACGGAAAAAAATAGAAGAAAGAAGAAAAGATAGAGAAATTCCAGCCACAAACCACCAAGTCCAATCCAAGAATATTAGTCCTGGCAGCTCACAATAAGTGTAATAGATGACAAGTGAAAAATGGAAAACTATTTATTTATAGTATTGTTGCCACAACTAATATATCAGTATTTATTTATACAGTAATTTCAGAATTTGTGTAGTTGCTATTAATTAATAACCGAAAATTAAAGTGTATACAGCATCGAAAAGCTAGTCGTATTAACCACAAAGTCGACGGATCCAGCATGTGGTTCGAATTATTTGACTTTATAGTACTCTAAATTACTTGTTGTTAATTTCCCCCAATAATATGTGTACGACACGTTTAATAATTTGGTGGTAAAAAATGAAACACGAAAGGGTCCAAAACATACATGTGCCTCACAAGATATCTAAACACATGTAACTTGTGAACATAAAAAATGTGCAAAAACCGTAGACAAACAATGAAAAAGAAAAGAAAGTGACAGGAGCGTGGGGAGTAGGCTCCATTGCCAAGTTGTCTTTTTTAGTTTTAACCTTACAATAATAATAATTTAATAATTTGCGTGCCGTAACTGTGCTCCTACGAATGTTTGGCTCCTCATTTATTGCTGATAAATTTTGGGGGAATTCCAAGTCTTGTCCAATTTGTTCATATTCAAAGAACGTACATGGTGGGATTATTTTAAAAGTATTTTTTCAGTCCAATCTCCCGTGATAAATTTTGTAGAATATACAACTCATATGTAGATTATTCAAAATAGTCTCCCGTTATGTACATCATGCTAGATAATCCTATAACAAGAAATTATTTTTAGTATTTTATTGGATCAAGAGTTTTTAGAGGAAAAAAATTGTGTAGAAGTGATCTCCCTTGATGTCACGACAAATAAAAAAGAAAACTATAAAAGTAAAAACTAAAAAAGTAAAAGAGTTTCGATCTAACATCATATGTTATGGCACCGTATGGTGTTATATAACATGTAGCGTGCATCGAAACACGTCACATGAGAAACTACAACTAATGTACGCTATTATATAATTTTTGCAAAAAGTATCTCAAATTGTGTCGCGCTGAGAAGAAACTATCAATTTTGACAAATTAAGGTTTAGCTTCAATCTTTCCCGTGTGCAATTATGAGTGGAAAAGACAAACTTGTGAAAACTATGGGTGATTATACGGAAATTTGCTAAGGCGGTAGATAAGGCTCCTAATAAGGAGATAATCGCTTACGTGGCAGAAATCTAACAAAAGAGGCCTCTGTTTTTTTAGATTTCTACCACGTAAGCGGTAAGACTCCTTAACAGAAGAGAGATAAGGCTCCCTAACCAGACCATAATTATACGGCCATAATAATTGCTTTGTCAAAATGGACGATAAATAAGTGACAAAGTACGATAATGTCACACGCACCCCATCTTTTGTCCACTTACTAATTGCTCTGTTATTATTTACATATGTCGCGATAATTCAATAGGGGTAGACACGAGATGAATAGATGTTTAACATCATCCTTCAAAGTAATGTGATGTTTTGAAAGAGTTATACTATTTGGACAAAAATGTATACAAAAAGTCTAAGAAAATTAGTACATGGTAGAATCTTGTTTTGCAAAACAATACATCACTTTTAATAAAGTAGTTTTATCATCTTACCCCTGTATAATGAGTAGTTTTATTTGTAAGAAGGAATTTATAAAATCTTTTACAAAATAAAGTAGTTTTATCATCTTACCCCTGTATAATGAGTAATTATGAAAAAATAATTTAAGAGCATTATGTATTTTGCAAAAACTTCAATCCGTTAACCAGGACAACATTTACTATTAGATAACATTTTTATCTGTTTCCTTAGGAAAATCTTTGGTGTATTAGACAATGATAATTTTCTAGCACATCTAAAAGGTGCCTCAATAAGTAATAGATAGCAAACAGTAACATCCAAATACCTTTGTTCTCTCCTCTTTAAAAATGCTTTTATAAAAGTATATAAAGCTTTTGGACTAAAATCATTATTTTATCTACACATTAAGTACCATAATTGATAACAACTTACATAAAAGAATCCAATAAAAAGATCAAGATTACACAAATATCAAAATAACTAAAGTTCAGGAACCATTAATATAATCAGAATGTGGTGGATCATTAATATTATTTTAAGGTTTTCTGATAAAAGACTGACTTCGAAACCACAGCTGTCAGCCCGTCCTTCGCCCATTCTTAGATACTAACGTTATTTTTATGGATTGAGATGTGTCACGTGGTCTTGTCCATTCTTAGATTCGATTGATTCTTATCTCAAATTATCATTGTGCACATGCTCTTAACGTGCAGATATATTTATGTTAAAAGATAAAAACTTGATGATATGAACGCTATGTGGCCTAAAATTGTAGAGGTGTGTGTGAGAAATTACACAACCACACGTGACACGTCTTATGTTTTCAGTCTATCTTCATTTGTGGTCGCAATAATGTTGAAGAAGATATTTAGTAAAGTTATCCCGCTCAATAGAAAATTACTTTCACAGACGTTTTTGGCCGGTCATGATCCAAAACTTGTGGGGTTGACAGTAACATCAATCAATTCGATCCTACAGCGAAAGGAGAAAAATATATTCAAGCATTAGTATCAAAAAATATTTGAAAGGAAATAAATTAAAGTATGGTACGTTGTATTATTCAATAATATTCAGCATTGCATAGTAAACATGTCTGAAACAGTGGTAGCACTAATTGTACCGCATACAAATGATAAGTCAACATTAATCTCAAGTTGTACTTAGAAATAGAATATGTTAACAAAAAAGATGTATCTTATCCTAGTAATTTATCAAACTAAGTATTTATTATGGTTGTTGACAAATCCCCATTATATGTCATCTACTAACACTATTATCAACCATTTCCTTTTCTTATGGTCTTCATGTTCAAACTTAAGCCCCGGATTTAGCCTTTTTCTATTTCAAAATGGAAATCGAATAACACAATTTGTCATTAAAAAACTCAACAATATATCGAACTATTTACGATTGTAAAGTCAGAAACATCAAAATGAATGTGGCATAAATGTAGGGCCAAAAATGTTCAAGTTGTAGTGTGAATTTATCTGATTGTTTCAAGTTGCACCATTTTCTCTAGTTGTCTCCACTCATCATTCATGTATTTGGCCTTCCCCTGTGACTTGTTCTCTACTGTTTAGATGTAGATGTAGAATCATTTTAGGTACGTTAGTGTCACGTTTTGTAAGGAAACCACGTTAGTTCCTTTAAGAAACCAATATTATCAGAAAAGGCAACTGAAATCACTAATGATTTCTTATTTTATTAGGTAATGTTAGTTTCGTTTCCTTAGAAAAATCGTGTTACTTAGAAAAATCGTGTTACTTCCTGCTGTGCATTAACTAGTCTTGTCATGGAACCAAAATCTAATTTCTTTATGGAACATTAGTCATGATGTGTCAAATCATGTGTTGGTTTTATAAGAGAACTAAAACTTTAGTCCTAATCTAGCACCATACACCATATATAGTATCATATAACCATATAGCGTGTATGACAATATGACACCATATATATACATATGGTAGTAGATCATTTTTATCCGAAACTTAATCCCATAGTATTTCATCGCCAATGGCAATGAAACACTTCCAATAGACAGGACAATCAAACAGTTCATTCGGTATGAATAGCGCGGTCTAATGAGATGGGCTCATTTGATTAGTTGGTCGAGTCTCACCTTTAAACCTCAAATCACCTGAAATCAAAGAGCGATCTCGCATGATTGAAATATGATCATTATCATGATCGCGTTACTGCTCTTACACGGGACGTGGAGATGGGTTTAAAGGAAATGAAATTAAATAAATGAAAACTAGAAATTGCACAATTTGGTGAATCAAAATTGAAGACGTGGGAGTTGAGTGCGTACAAGAATAACCGAAAAGAGAAAGATGAAAAAATGTTCAAAATTCTGAACAGCGCCTACTTTGTGTGGTCCTTGAAAAAACTTACCTCTCCTGTTTCATGCAAGCACGTGTTTTTCCTTAGATAAAATGGCGACCGTTCGTTCATTGCTTCTCAACAACCTCTGATTCATGAATCATAATCATAATCCTCCTATAGCCGCATGTACAAATATATCCAGTTAACAGCTTCTGCACAGCCCATTTCCCATACCTCAGGTTCATCTTTTTCTCCCTCTCTGCTTTTCTCTTTTCTCCTCGATTTATTATTATAAAACTTGTGCTCAGTACTCTGAAATGGAGATAGATTTTCTGGGTTTGAACTCGAAACAGTCGGGTGCCTTTGAGGAAGAAAGAAGGAAGAAGACATTTAGCTATTCGGGTAATTTTCACCTGATTCAAAATTCATCCACTATTTCCATTTCGTTTAGTACAATTTCTGATTATTGTTTTGGTCCATACTTAATTTACCGATTAATAACTCTCCCTTAAATTTTCACCTGTACAGTGTTTGGTCGGCAAAATCTTTCTTCTAATTACTTACAGCTTCATGAAAAAGAAGAAGAAAATATTGCATTTTGAATTGATTAGTTTACCTTTTACTGGGTTTCCTTTTTGTTTCAAAAGTAATAATGAATTAATGGAAACGAACCTGTTGATTAGGTGGAATTTGGGTGTCAAATCTTTCGTTAATCTGTTAATAGCTAACATTACGGTTCGGGTTCCAATGTTTGTGCAGCAATTCAAGGAGCTGATATATCGCTCTCCCTTAGTACAACCAGTTCTTCAGTTAATTTCGAGGGAGACCCGCTGGATTTTGGGGAGGTTGTTTTGCTTTTCCATTCTTTAGATTTATTCAAAAGTTGATATTTTTGTCTATATTCTCCCTAAAACCATAATAATTATCAAAAATTCATAACAACTATAGAGGTTGAGACTCGCTTCAAATTTTTCTAACATCGGAATTTACCTTTCTTAAGTTTGGGTATTGCATTAGCAGGTATTAATAATGGTAATATTACAAGATATGTCCGTATCGAAGCATTTTGTGAATGTTCTGTTATACGGATCATCGGCTGTGTCGTGGAGTTAGAGTTTAAAATGTGTAGCGATATTATTATGCTGAACAATTTCGTCTTTCTTTATGGTGATGACAGAGTAATAATACATGGGCAGCTTCTCTGAACAATATGATTCCTACATGTAGTAACAGCCTAGAGAAAGCTCCAGTGAGAGAAGCATCTTCTCTGGCTTTTGTACAGACGCCGGTGCTTAAGAAACTCCCGCCTAACACGGGTTTTCTATATGACCTGAACGAGAAACCTGCCGACTTAAGGTGCTTGATTCTACTCATCATTAATGACTATACGTACTGGTTTCCCAAATCTTTAAATGCTTATTTATTTGTAAGATTAGATGGTGATTTGATAGGGTATCGGAGCACTAAAACTTGACCGATTCATCTCTCGTTGCTTCTTTCACAAATGTTTATGTATTATGTGAGGAAACACTGAGTTGATGTAGGGAGAATATGGGTAAAATATAGATATAAATAATTTAATGACTCCATTTTTTGGCCCCAGCAGATGGTTTCTCCAGTTTTTCTCTGGATAATCTGATTTTTTTTTTTTTTTCAATTTTATAAATGATGCAAACAAATTACAGAAAAAGTTTGATGTTAAATGTTTGTTGTAGGGACATGACTGAGCCCACAGCCGAGCCTGCTTTATTGACAATTCTGTACTCTGGCTCAGCTCATGTTTACCATGATATAATATCAGAGAAGGTCATCTTGACATCTTTTACCACCCTTCATTTCTTACTGCAACTTTGGTACCTTTTCAATTGCTAGAATCTTAAATTATTCCGAATGATATAGGCTAATCGTGTCATCCAGGTGGCCGGCCAATCATCCTCGGCCTCTTCTAGTGTTGAATATGGCACAAAGGGTACTTTTTCTCTTCCTTGTACTGCTCATGATTTAATGATACTGTTGGGGGTATTTATATTTGCAATTTCATAAAATAGGCTATCGGTACACTCCAACGGTGGCCATGGCTCGGAGGGCAACGTTGGCCAGATTTTTGGAGAAGCGCATGCATCGGTAATCTCTTGTGCTTTAAGGCTTTCCCTTGACAACAGTACTAAGAAAGCTGCATTTGTTCCATCTCTAATCGTACGTTTGTGCAGATTGACAAGCACAAAGACATCAAACCTTGTAGCAAAATCTCCAGATTCACAGACCTGGAACATAAATGTTAGGTGCAGCAAGAAGAAGAACAGCACTATCAGGTAATTCGTATAAACAGACTCAGACATTTATATGTTAGTTTCGATAAATATTAACTGAATGGTGGGATGTGTGAGCATATATTAATTTAAAACCTAGCAGCTTGTTTGAGCTCAATGTTAGGCCCTATTATTAAGACCTGAGGTTCTATGTTGTGAAGAGAAGTCGCCCAACCCCTTATAACGTAGTTAATCGTTGCATGATTAATACAAGTGCCGACTTGAAATTGTACATAGTAGCAACTTCAGTGTGGTTCTGTAATCATTATCATCATCATCTTTCACAGCTATCGGGGATACATTTGCTCTCATGGAGTACAGAAGATTATTAAGAAATTTCCTTAGCCATTATTAACTTGAGAGTTCTTTTATGTCTGGCATGGTACAGGAAGCCCTCGGATGGCAAGTAACGATTGATCTAAGCAAAACAAGAGGAAAGAAGACGGGGAAGCTCCATGAACTCCATCAATGAATTTCTGCTCTTATTTAAAGCTGAGCAGGGATCATAGATTCGAATATTCTCAATTTTAAGCATTTTATAATTAATTAATTACTGTAAAATCATATTTTCTTTTTTCTTTTTTTATTTTCAATGAACTATATCTAGGCATTCCTTCTCAAATATACGAGTCATTGGATCATCGTTCTTGTACCAAGTCACTGAAATGATGGGTGACCGAATATTTTAAAAATTTTATATTTAGCGTTGTATACAGTAGATTATTTTGTTGAATATAATTGGTGTATTGTATTCCAACAACTTTAGATCTAAAAACACAACATTGTTCCTTGTAAGGCCATCTCTAATCCAAATCTCTATTTTCTCATCTTCTATCTCTAAAATACAGATTTGCAATCTCTATTTCTTTTAAACTTTTCCAACCTATAATCTCTAACTTTTATCAAAGTCTCTATATTTTCTATTTAACTTAATTTACAATTAGGTACCATATTTTATAAATTGAAAAATTAAATACTAAACATAATGAAACAAATAATTGAGTCATTAATCGAGTAATTAACTCATTAATTGAGTAATTAACTCAATTAGCAACCTTCCGATCTCGAGATATTTGGTCGATTTTTTGAAATAAAAGCATTTATTTTGATGTCTAAATACAAGTCGTACACCGCATTTAAAAAAAAATTATTGCAATCAACAAACAAAATAATAAGTACTAGATGATTCAAATTACATGAGGTGATAAAAAAATTACGATAAATAAAATATAAGGACTAAAATGAATGAAAAATATAAAAATTATGAAGACTAAAAAATTTAAAAAAAAAAAAAAGATTGGCGCTGCCTTGCAATTTACGGAATGGGATTTCTGTAAATTGCAAGGCCTCTACTTCCTATCCCCAAATGTACAGTTGCCATCTCCAAAATGGAGATGGCATTTGGAGACCGGTTGGAGGGAATGGACACTCCATTTTGGAGTCCAAAATGGAGTGTCCATTGGAGATGACCTAAAATTTATAATTTTTCCACTCGGTTTATAAATGACTGATTTACGTACAAAATAAATCATTACAATTCACACAACAAATGACATAACTAAGCGTTGGCAAAAATCTATTTTTGTATTTCTCACATCACTTTTAAATCAATAGATATCAATTATGTTATCCCATACTCATTTGTAATTCTAGGAGGGACAATGTGTTTGACCTGTGTTTTGAAAAGCATAACGTGTTAAAAATATATATATATATTGATGTCCAGTATCAACTTTAAGTGCAAGGCAATGAACGCATAATAAAGCATGAGACGTGATGAAGTGTGAATCACAAACTTTGAGTATAAGCTGTTTATATATACATGAGATTTTTAGAAGAGCGCCGGTGGAAGATTATTAGTGACAAAGTTTAAAATATACAGTGGATGCAAGTCCACTCAATATATGAGTGGGCCTTATGATGTACCAATCCATATGCTTTTCTTTCACTTATATGGGTCTCGGCGTTGAACAAGATCGAATGGGCTAAATGGGACTTTGGCCTTTCCTCAAAGGGACCATGATTTCTCATGGTATCTTTGTCCTTTTGTTTTCTGATTGGAGATGCAGTTTGTTCTATCGTTCACTGTAAGTCGGTAATCATTTTTATAAAAACTTTTAAATAAGTTTGATAAGGTATATTTTAAAAAAAAAAATTCAAGTACATATATATGATAATAATGCTAATAAGCTATTAAAAGTACACATACAAACAATAATATTTAAATCATATTATCCTTTTCAAAAAAAAAAAAAAGAAAAATCATATTATCAGTGACAGAAAAAAGATTGATCTTTGCCGCATGAAAATAAAAATGAAAAACATTTTCCTTATTTGCAGCATGCGCACGTTATAATGATCTCATGCATGATGTCTTTTAGTCGAACTAGGAAAGGGTCCCTCCGTGGGGTCGGACGGGGGAATTTGCAGAAGATGATGAATGAAGGTCAGCCGTTTTTTAATAAGCTCACAGGTAATTACTGTATTCATTGTCACTTATCAAGACTTGAGGGACGTTGATTCAATGCGAAGACTTTGAATTATGCTTGAATTTTTGTTACACTTACTATTAATTAACTAATAAACAAAAAAAGGGAACCATTTTTTAGCTTCTTATTATACATAATTGACACTAAAATAATATTTAATTTGTTTTCAAGAAAACTGAGTTGCTTTTAAGATTTAATTTAATCAACAAGTTGCAATTGGATAAGTGAAGAAGTCCTTTTATATATATGATTATTAACACCCTGACCTACCAATTACTTCAAGACAAATCCATCATTATCTTTTTGACTTAAATTAATTGGCATATGTTCTTAAGGTTAAAAATTCTTAAAGTTCGGCTGTCTGAATAATTTTTTCCAAGATTTTAATTTGCACTATATATGTAAAGGCTGCTTTACTGTTTGTTTGTTAATCAATCAAATGTAAGAAAAATGCGTAGAGATTTTTGAAGCATTTGATGGGTCAATCTAGAAGACTTGTCATATTTCTGTTAATTATTTTGTAATCAATGCATGATTTCTGCATTAGTTATTAATTAATTAAGAATTAACATATATAACATTAGGTCTGGATTTTGTGGTGATGATTTGAAGCTAGTTGTTAAATGTTTGTTTGGCTGAAGGACTGAATTTGATTGAATTGTATTCGACATTATATATAGGTGAACACGTCTCTTTCTTAATAATGAGTAGATTAATAAGACATGGAACATGTTAGTATCTCACATGTAGAGTAAATTAGCACGTTCAAAGATTATAATCATCTCATAATGACAAGGTGTTTGTTCTGTTAATTAGTTTTTTGTAAATGTCACTTTCTGTATCTAAAAACATTGTAATGACGTTAAGAATCATACATTGTAATGTTCTTTGTTAATGAACATGAGAACAAGACCCTTACGTTATTAATTTGTGTTAATACTTACCTCATGAAGGAGTCGATAACTTCTCATGAATGGCCACAAATCGAGATGGTAGTTATTGAAATAAAGGCAATACGAAATCGCTAATTTCAAATATAATAATCATACAAACTGATTAAGTTGTCTTATGTGACTAGATGCCCCACCTAGAGCACAATTAATGTGACCCAATCGCGACAAAAAACTCAAATTATATATTTGTTTTGGAGTGGAAAATGTTTTTCTGGAAGGGGCCGCCCCTCATTTGGCCTTTTTCCCCATTATTGAATTTGTCTCACTCTCATTCCAATATAATAAAATATCGTCACCTGTTCAATTCATATCCCTCCCTCTCTACTTTTCCCCCATACAAATTATTTGGAAATAGACTTTTTTCCCCATACCTTTTCTTCCCTTAGCTTTTTCCCTCAGTATTAATCTTGCTCTTATTGTAATAATTTAAATGTCTTTACTATGTGACTGGCTCAACAAGATAAGATGGAGTTATTAATTTGGCAGGGTAAAATATGAATTGGACACGTAGCATTATTTAGTTGGATTACATAGGTCTGTTGGAGAAGTTTAAGGGGGAAAGGGAAAATTTATCCTCACAGGCGCCCCCGCCCCCCCCCCCAAAAAAAAAAGGCATTTTACACCCAAAATTTACTACATTGTGAGTTTTTTGGGGGCTCAATATTAGGTTTTTTCCTCCACATTAATTATGCTCTAACTCTAAGTAGTGTTCTAAAAAGTTCGCCTAAGTGATGCGTAGGCGGCACCAATACTTGACGTTTGGGCTTCACGCTTTGTCACGTTTCGTCACGCTTTGCGCTATATCACGCATTGGTTATGCTTTTATCGTTTACTAGTACGCTTATGCTCGCATAAACTCAATACTCGGGCTTAACGCTTTTCCACTTCTCACGCTATCTAGAACACTGGCTCTAAGAGCATATAACCAATAAAAAATTTACATGTGTGTTTAAGGTTTCCTAATTTGACAATAAAAGCATATATGCTCAATTAGTCAATTTATTTAATTCAACGCACATGAAAAATCGGGTGACTTTCAACTCAAAAAATAGAAAAATAAAAGAGGAAAAAAAATAAACAGAATTTTCATTTAAAAAAAATTGAAGAACAGTCAAAAAGAAAAGGGGGGAAAGCACTTTGCATGGTGAAATACAATTCAATGATTCCATTCCTTGATTACATGCAAACAGCTTTAATTACTAATGATGTTTGCTAAAACTAGAATAAGGAAACAACTTTCGTTTATTCATTTCTTCTTTATTTGATGTAAATACAAAAAAAAAAAACAATACAAGCTGTAGATGTCTCGAAATATCTCTTACCAATAAGTTGGCATGTTATTCTACTAACCGATACATGTTGGACCAATGAAAATGCTCTCCTATATGTCCTTTAACTATTTCTACATGACGGTTGATTTGAATAGTAACATGCCAACCTGATCGTATAGATAGTTGAGTGAAAATGGTGAAGATAATATAATTTACAAGAAATCAAGCTTCCAAGACTGATCATCGTCGGACACCATTAAAGGGAACTGCATTAATGAAGGTTCCATACTATCACAATTGTTGTACAAATTGTCCAACGTAGTACCCCTCAGGAAATCGTCGTCCCAAATACCGCTCATGATGATTTCGTTGTAGTCAAACGTTGGAGGGAACTCCAAATCTTGAAGCATATTGGACGAAAACCAGACGCCGCCAGACGAGGAGGAGGAAGAAGAAGAAGACGAGGAGGAAGTGGACTGTGGAGATGAAGACGATGTCGTGGGGGCCGATGAGTTTTCACAAGGAATAAGAATTTCATGGGGTTGAATTACTGGGATTTCGTCAATGCAGAAGTCATTATTGACTTGTTCCATTGGTTGATCAAATGGGGAGTGGCTAGTGGCAATGTTTTTGTCTCCATTATCTTTAGTCTGATCAGTGGTGGTTGAGTGCAATGGGGTGTCAACCACCACTTCAGGCGGCGGCTCTAGTCCTTCGGTAGGATGAGGAGGCTCGTTTTCCGGCGGTGAAGTGGTGGTGTTGGGGAGTGGCTTGTGGGTTAGAGGATCAATCCCCATTTTTCTTAGCTTCTTCTTGATATGGGTGTTCCAGTGATTCTTGATCTCATTATCAGTTCTTCCCGGCAGATGAGAAGCAATCTTGGACCATCTGGAGTTACCAAACAAGAAAATCATATCAATATACAAAAAGTTAATAATATTAATTTCTCTAGCAATAAATAAATAAATGCATTAAATTTAAAGAAAAGCCATGATTGGTAGGCTGCATGTGACTTGAAAAATATTCAAGAGATGCATTAAAGTGGAAATTGATAATGATAATTTGTCTGCCACATTCAACTGATCATCAAGAAGAGGAGAAGAAATTTTCAATTAAAATAAATAAATAGAAATAATAGTTTGGTCTTTCTAACATTCATCTGAGTGTTTTTAGTTTTCTAAAACAGCGAAAACTTGTTCGATCACTTTCTTATTTTTTGAAATATTTTTAAACACAAAATGCAAAATATATTTGTTATTAGGCGTAGCCGGTTTGATTAGGGGCTAGGTTGAGATCTCGAGACATCCTACGTGATGTTTGTTTTACTCATTGTAGATTTCTTCTATGTATTCTGCTTCAGTAGGACTTGTATATATCTATATGCACTTGTAGTACTAAAATGCTGATTGTAATTGTCCTTTGAAAAAAATACAAAATAGATTCAAAACTGAAACATGAAGCAAATATTGGCCCTGAATTACCTGTTTCCAAGCTGGGCATGAAGATCAATAACCATTTTCTCTTCATATTCAGATAGAAGCCCCCTCTTCAAATCTGGCCTAAGATAATTTGTCCATCTCAATCTGCAACTCTTTCCACACCTCAGCAGTCCTAGAATGAACAACAAGAGAAGAACCCCAACTTATCAAAAATATGCTAAAACTCTCTCTCACTACTTATTTTCAATATGAACTTATAATTCCTAACCTGCAAGCTTAGGGACAGCTCTCCAGCAGCATTGACCATTGGTGAGAATGAAATTGATAAGTTTCTTGTCTTCTTCAGCAGTCCATGGCCCCTTCTTCAACCCAACTTTATCACAGCATGGTTGCCTACCCATCTTCAAACTGATCAATAGCTACAGATCCCACAAAATTATAAGTGATTATTCGGATAAAAAATCACTTATAGGCTATTAAGCTGAAACAATTCAAGAAAAGCGGGGAAGAGAGAGAAAGAGAGATCTCAGAAGTCAGACATGAACGGAGACTAGACTGCGACACACACCTCCAACTCCCTATTTATACAAATCGGGACCTTAAAAACACGGTTTAATTTGTTATATATTTCCTTTGGAAAATGTCAAAAAATTTCAGACGGCACACACGTGTTATTGCCTTGCTGGGGAAATGCAATGTGGGCCCAAGCATGCCTTTGGAAAGCGCCACCTCAACATCCCGTCCACCATTTTCACTTCAATTTCAAGCAATATAGAATAAACATCTGCAGTAATTAATCCTTCAAGATTATGGTCAAGTCATAAGTGGGGATCAGAATTATAATTACTTTTTAATGCAGTGAAAATCCTTGTCAGATTTTACTTGAAGTGTACCCGTATTTTTGTACACTCAAAAATGGGTCCACGGCCGTATGTGCAAAGCAATGGAATTTGGAGAAATTTTAGGCCAAGATTAAAAGATAAGAAATATTACAACAATGTATATATTCAAGATTAAGCCAGCAAGTTTTTCCAAGGGATATATGATAGTTGATACTCAAACTTTTACATGCATGACAGAGTTGTATATAATTTTTTCAATAAATGATATTTTATCATATCAGCGATTATCATACTATGAATTATTGCAGTGATATTAATAATAAACTGAATAAATTGTTGAGACGCGTGATTCATCTAACTGGGCTTATCATTTAACGCCTTTCTTTTTTTTTTTAACTACATAGACCATGTATGATAATGATGACTGAAAAGACATTGTGATAAAAAAAATTAAGAATGCTCTCCTTCAAGAGCAACGCTATTTATCTAGATTAGAAATTAGTGTTTATATTATAAACATCTTCTCATATTTTTAAATTAGAAAATGCCAATTAAACTAAAAATGCATCTAATGTTTGGATAAATAACACTATTCTTATTCAATGGAAATGATTCAGAGCCCATCATTGGGCTCCATAAGTAGCTCGACAGTGAGCTATTAGTATCAAAAGAACCAATTAAATTGTCATACTATCAGTTCCCGCACATTCCTCCTCTATTCTTGCTACCGAGCGCATTGTTGGGCTTATAAAACTTAAAGTGGGCTCTTGATCATTACTTGTTAGTATTCTTAAAAATAGTACAAATTAAATAAAAATGGAATGGGGTCAAAGTCAAAAAAACGTGCTATTTAATTTGTAGCGTACATGTATTCTTGCTCCCCAAGCCCACTGTTGTGCTTATGGAGTTTAAAGTGGGCTCTTAATTGTTACCAGTCAGAAATCCTAAAAATAGTACAAATTAATTGTAAGGTACGGATGAGGACTGAAATCTCTATACGTACAACAACGTCAAAACCTAACAGCCAGCCCGCAATTTAAGGATTAGTAAAAATTATGTTTCAAAATAATTTTTGTTCCAAGGAAGGGAAAAAAAAGAATAATCTTATGTAGCACCAGTGGCGCTTGGTACCAGTCTACGTGGCAACTAATATAGCATGGAATGATAAGTTAAATTAAATGCATGAATAAAGGACCCACTTGATTTGACTTATCATTCAATGCCACATTGATATTGTGTCAAGCACTAGTGGTGCTAAATAATATTACTCAAAAAATTACATCCACAGTTTGATCAAGTTCAAGTATAGTTTTTTGGATGTCATAATAGATACAAACATGTGTAATTATTCTCCTTTTTCCAACCAAGTGTTCATTGCTATTCATTCAAAATGTCACAAGACAAAATGTTTATATAAATGAAATATGGATGTAACAATACCAACAATAATTCAAATTATGATCAAAAGCTTTCCTAGCTAGCAAGTGTGCTAATAATAATAATAATAATAATAATAATAATAATAATAATAATAATAATAATAATAATAATAATAATGTATTACTAGAATTGAATCCCGAACAAATTATACTCATGGTAAATATGTGATAAGGTTTTGTATCCAACATTCAGTATCGACAATGAGTACTAGAGTAAGACTCTCCACACTTGTGCATAAAAGGGGGGGGGGGGGGAAGCAAATGCCTTTTACTACTTTGAAGATAAAACGACCACTACAATTTAATTATAATTTCTTTACATGACAGAACTAATTTGTAATGTCAACTAGATATATAGTTGTTGCTAAACTCATTGTCCCAACTTAATTATATCTAATTTATTTGAATTTTTCAATAAAGGATGGTTTTTATCTTGAAAATCCAAGTCAAGAAAACAATAATAATTTAGTAATGATAGAACATGAAATTGAAAATCAGAAGGGTTTTGTATATTAGTACTTTCGACAAATGAATTTGACAAATCACCTCTACCGTTTATGTTAAATAATATAATGGTCCATATTTATCACTCAAAATTAAATTAATATCTATCGATCCAAACACCTCAATTTAATCCCTTTCAGTTGCAAAAAAATAAATAAATAAAAAATAATTCCTTTCTTTCTTGGTTTAACTCATTATAACTTCCATTACTTACGAAAAACTCATATCTTCCATAACTAGGAAATTAAGTTTAAAAACATTGCAATGTAGTCAAAGAACACTTATTTTTCGAATTTGGCGTATTGCGTATATGTATAATTGAAAATATTATTTTGTTGTGTGAAGGCAATGTTTTTTTTTTTTTTGGGGTTAAATATTACAGAGGGATTGTAAAAGAGAGGAATCGAACTCTTAACTAAAGATTTAATAAATACTATCAGAGCACATGGGTTGGGGCGTGTGAAGGCAATCTTGAATAAAAGAAATTGAATTCCTATTTTCCACTTTTACGACCAGTAATGGTTCGATTAGTATATATTCATTTTAGTTAAAATTCTTCTAGTTTAAAAGAAGTACAAGCAGTTTAATGGATCTTGAAACTTCGTATATTTTCCGTTGAAGTACAACGCAAATATCGGTTTACGGATGGCATTTCTAAAACAATATTAATGGAGTAACATTCAGATTTTGTATCCTTTTAGATCTTTTTTCTCCTTTCTAGATTTTATATCCATGTTGAAGTTGTATGATAGTTAAGAGACGCACTATTATTTAGTGTCGTAGCCAGGCAACATGGTAGGGTTGAGCAGTGAAACACACGACTAAACTATTCGCACATTATTTCACCAACAAAGGAGAGAGAAAACATCGTAACAATAATGAGGACATTTCTAAGGAATCAGGGCCGGGTTCCTTACGGAGCTAGGTTTCCAATGAGATGCTGCTATGTGGTGTGTATTAGGTGAGTATCAGTGTGTGATTGACAACGGAGCTCTGTAAGGAACTAGAGCCGGTTTCCATAGCTGGACCGACAATAATGGGAAGGTAAGGTGAATTTTCACCTTTTTGTTACTATTTTTCTCAACCCTTTAAACCAAATAGAGTGGTCCATTATTATTTTAAGAGCTCGTTTGAATCTCTTTATCAATTTTCTTTATAATTTCACCTATCATTCATTTGATAACTGCTCATTTATAACCACAAATTTCAAACTTATTTTAAATCTACACCACTCATTTCACCTCATTATAATTTTTCATTATCAACCAATGTCAATAATGGGAATCAAACAGCCAGTAAATAGTATCTTTTTGACAAAATTGTTTTCATATGTCTTTTTGAAAAAACGAGCGCAACTTCATAGAAATGATACAAGTGCTGTGTGGGTTGAACAGCAAACTGCAATAAATCAACTATGGAAATTATGAACTAAACCAAGTTGGATGATCAATATATTATTAATTTGAAGAGGCGCTAGATGGATAACAAGTAAAATGATATTTGTTGGAAAATTTTCACAAATTTTTGACAGATTAGAGTAATTTTGCCATATTACCTATGTATATTGTGTTACTAATGATGATGGTGATTAAATAATCTAAATTACAATCAATCAATTAAATTGGAAAAGATGGGAATTAAACTGGGGTATTTTTACATTAGTTTTTCTATTAAGCCATATTGGGTTATGACTTCTGAGTATGAAGTTCAAATATTAATAAAAAAACAGCCATGTTACATGTTACATGCAACATGACTGTTTTCTATTGGTAGTCGGATTCTGTGATCTGCCTTTATAGAAATTAGTATTTTTACATGATTGATATATTCTAATTTGATTTAGAAAGATAAATTTAAAAGACTCGGTTATCTAAAAATACGGTAGAGATGATTTATCCAATGATCTCTCATTGCGTGTGAATCTTACGGGACTAGCAGGAGATCAAAATTAGTGGAATCATCCTGGCTGAAAATAATCAATTGAGGATAAAATTAAAATTCCCCAAATAGTTGGTAAAATTTCATGAGGCAATTAAAAACGCGGTTTGGGGAGAAAGTGCAGGTCGTGGTCGAGCAAATATAGTGAACCCCAGCTCCATCCTTCAACTTTGAAAAAAAAAAATGACACAAATGTATCCCCCCGGTGTTGGTTGCTCCAAAATGTCAACCATTTTTGCCGCCTATGTTGGAATTGGACACCCCCTATTTTTCAGCCTAGCATCATTCCTTTCACACTTCCTTTTGGCTTATGCTTTCTAGATCTATGAATAAACGTAACGATTAGTTACTCTGATATTGTTAAAATTATTTTTATAGAGCGTTCTCGTATCTTTAATCTTAAATTTCTTTATACAATTTAGGGAATTTCATGGAGGATCATAGAGTTGAACCCACTTGCCCAAGATTTCATTTTGGTAAAGACTTGTTATTTAACATTTAATATCACCATTGGTCTAATCGTAATATTTAATGATCACTAGGTTAGTTGTGTCACTTAATAACCTTGTTTATTTTTTCACATCGGCAAAACCAGAGAGTTTAGCAATTGAAGAATGAACGAATGTTGGATGGTGATTCTTTTTTCCTTTTTTTCTTTTAAAAAAATTTTATGAAATGAAATATCTCAACTCGAAAATCTAACTTTGAGATATATAAATAATTTTATTGTGTATAAGAAAAACAAGGACATATGAATCTTTATCTCCAAAACGCAACAAATAAATAGCAATGGAAAAAAAATGAAAACAAAATGGCGAATGAATTCATATTGGATAATTAAAATTTTGAGTGATTATTACCAATAATATATATGAAAATTTTTCAAAATCCTCTTGGAAGTTTTGTTAAATAACTTTCCACTCATGTGGCATGCATCCAACCCAAGCCATGTGTATTTTAAATCTATATGATATATATCTATGTATGTGAGATGAGAGGAAAGTTTTTTAATATATATATATATATATATATATATATGATCCTTGTTATGGTCACTCAAAATTTCAATATCCATAATTAGCTTAATGTACAAAAATAACAATTTTAGATAGGAATAATGTCAAAAGAAAATCAAAACATCTAGAAATGAATGAATACTTTTGTGAATGATATTTATGGTAATTTTTAAATTAGATCTTCAGGAAAAAGTCGTAGGGTAAGTGAACCATTCATCATCATAATTCAGAGTTGAGTTTTTATGTAGTTTGCTTGACAATTGAAATGGTATTTATTATATTTTTGCAAACTTTGAATTCAAAACATTAAGTGTCCCTCGTTGGATGAGAAAAATAAATACAAAGGTTACCGAAATAGGTATTTAATTTAAAGTGGTTGTAAAAGAAATATTTTTTTCCTTAGTTTGATCGGTCTAAATCTCGAATGTCAATAACATAGAAATTGACACAATGTTGAATATTCATACTAATTTTTCTTAGTGAGAAGACATATACAAGTCATATTCATTTATCTGTAACGTCATTCTCAATCTATCTCAGTGTGTGTGTATATATATATAATTAAGAGTATCATTGCATGCATTCAAAGATTCCAACCCACAAATAATCCATAATTAGCCACCAATTGAAGCCAAAATATACAAAGACAAACGTCTTTGGTAGAGGGTACCATTTAACACGCGTTTTTGGGTTTTGTAAGACCGTGGACTAATGTAAAAGTCAAATTGGGACTTGCATTCCATTCAATTTTCGGCACTTGTTCGTTTCTGACTCAAATTTGTGATTCCTATGAATAGTGGCGGAAATTTAATGTGGTCACGTGTTAACCATCAAAAAAATTTATTGATATACAGTATATAATTATATTAAATTTTCACCAAGCTTTTACAACTGTTCTCTATCGTTTTTCATATTTTGATAATGCCTGTGATGACTTCATTTTCAATTTTGTCAAATACATCATTTTCAAGGTAAACAACTAAAGTATCACTCATCCATTGACCTCCTATCCGATTGAGCAATCGACTTTTCACAATGTTCATCACAGAAAATATTGTTTCAACACTAGTAATGGCAGCTCGAAGAATTAATGCTAAAATACAAACTTGTAAAGTAATGAATATACTCTATTTTTTTGTTGCAATCAATTTCTGTGCAAGATAACTGATACTCTGCTATTCTCTAAACTCTTTTCAAGGGAGTATATCTATGGGTCGATAGAATAGCAAATGCACATGCGAAGTATGTGAAGTAAATTCAAGTGTGGGAGAAACTAACCTTTAAACTCTTCAGTAATAATCTGACCTTTAAACTCTTAATTCCTTACTTCACAAAAAAAAAAAAAAAAACTACCGAGCCACTTGGGTCCGGTGCCCCCAAAGGCCCACGTCCCTCCACCACTTCCTCTGAAAAGGATTGTCATACTATAAAAAGGATTCTCTCTGTCTCAAAAAGACAGTCTACTATTTTATTTTTTCTGTCACAATTAAAGATAATCAACTTACTGTATTGAACATATATTTAATTTTTTATTTTCATATATGCCCCTAATTAATTATTGTTATTCAATTACTTGTACAGTGAAAGTATTTCAAACAATTAATGAGTCATAAGTGTATATATAGAAAAATAAGATAAAATTTAAAGTTTCACCTATGTTAACTATCGTTTCTTAATCTA
This sequence comes from Nyctanthes arbor-tristis, assembly GCA_963692815.1. Classification (NCBI taxonomy): domain Eukaryota; kingdom Viridiplantae; phylum Streptophyta; class Magnoliopsida; order Lamiales; family Oleaceae; genus Nyctanthes; species Nyctanthes arbor-tristis. The sequence goes on from CAVNYN010269023.1 coordinate 36,348, forward strand.
TATGGAAATAACTACTGAACTATATTTATATAAGACAAAGGCAGTACTTCATTGGAAGGTGCGAGAAAATCAATTAGATATGAGATGAAGGGCAAGCTTATAAAGAATTTGAGTACAAGACTTCAAATAAATTAACATTTTTTTAAATTTTATAGAACTTCAATTTTAATAACAGAAGGAAGTAGTATCAGAGTGAGGTCCCAAAATTAGATTTCGATTGTAGTTGAATGAAGGTGGTTTCCAAGCCCGGATCGTTACAATCAGGAGCAGGCATTTTTTAGTTCAAAATAGACAAATCAATGGTTTAGTTTGATTTAGTTTGGTTTCGGCCAGTTTTTGAAAGCCAAAAATTTTTTTGCAAAGCAAACAGACGAAGCCAATCCAAGCCCCAAAAAGAACGACAAAACCAACTAAAACGAGAAAAAATAAAGTGAAAAACCGAAAGCAACAAGTTCGTAAAATCCTCAAACTGACATGCATTGTTCAATTTCAGTTTGGCAATTGGAAAACCAAATTGAACCGACCTATGCCCACTCCTAGTTATGATGGAAATTTGTTATTAGTTCTTAAGGCACGTGCTCTAAAAGAAGACAATGAACCAAGATACAATTAAAAATCTAGGTTCTAATTGTGTACATCGAGATGGATGGATGATTTGAGGTGACAAAAAGAAATTCTTGGTTCGCTCTTAAAGCTATTGTATTCATGTAAATTTAGTGACAAAAATGTTGTTTGGTCCTTATTATTTAGATAATTTATAAAGAGAAAAGAGGTAGGATGTATATTGAAAATAAAAAAATGTGTGAATTATGTGTTTGTAATTAAGTAATTGTCAAATCAAATATCAAATCAATAATAAGTAAATTTATAAATTAAGATAATAAAGAAGATCAAACAAGCTCATAGTCGAAGATTGTGGATCGAAGATTTTGATCCTAATAGAGTATATAAAATAATAAAAATGTCGGACCATTTGTTGAAAGCTCGCAAGATGAAATGGCGTAATTCGTTGGGGGAAGGAGATTGTCAGAGCAGTGCGAATTATTAATTCCTGTTATGGGATCGCTTTTTGGTGATTTGGGCGGTCTTCCTTCCCGCCCACCTTTATTTTAATTAATTAAAATAATTTTAAAAAACTATCTATATCTTCATTAATAACGAGTTTGTTTGGTACTTTTTATTTTTATAATTTATAAATTCACCTATTATGATTTGATTATTGATTTAACAATTACTCAACAATTACTATATATTTTAAATTTTAATTAAATATCCACCACTCATTTCCACTCATTATAAATTCTCTTTATAAATTGATTTTATAAATCTAACAAAACATGTCTAAGGTTTTTTTTTTTAACAATTATACAGGGAGAGGGATTGTAAGGGAACAAAATTGAACCTAGTGGAAGGTGTGAAAACACAACTGAAATGCCATCAGATCACTTAGGTTTTCCACTAATAAAAAATTTAATAATAATGAATTAAAAAATTAAAAATAAAAATGAAATTTTGTGATTTGTTGACAATTTTGTTGCCCTACCATTCCTGCTGCATGTTGCATCCGGGCTTGATGTACATAGAACGACGCATCAATCCCACCTCACTCTGCTGTCGTTTTTATTTAAATTAAGACATGGACTGAAATATGAGTTTTACTTTTCTCTTCTTTTTTCTTCCCATCGAGACATGAGAATAAGGTAGCTTAATTATCAGACTATTCTTTTAGAAAAGTCTCATTACATTTAGCCTTTTCGGATTTTAAAATTTTAAAATCAAAATGTTGATTACCAATGCACCTAAAGTAGTTTATTTCCCATTAAAGACTATCACGGAGATTTTGTTTTCTTCTTTCCTCGAAGAGGAAAGTTGGGTATGAGTTTGCTTGAGAGATTGCTCGAGAGATGGAACTGACCACTGAGATTTTAATTATCGAGCAAGTTAGCAAGTTATAAATTTAATAAATTTTTTTCTAGATTTTTTCTAATTTACATGTAATAACATGTCAGAAACCATGAAATTATATACCTTTTTGATTAATTATCGATTAACCTTACCCAAAAGATCAACTAGTTTAGCAAATTAAGCACGGTTGGGCTTAATTCCCAAAGAAAAAAAAATGGAAAAAGGACAAAACCACACGCGTGAGCAGTGTGATATCGAACGCACTAGGGAAAGAAGAGAGAGCCGAAGTCTTACAGCTAGTGATGATGGTAATTAAAAACACGATCTGCACCATAACCTACGAATACTCGATTTGAATAGAATGAAAAATTCCCGATCCGTGGATCGCGGTGTGGGTTTGAATTGGCCCTGATCCACCCCGCTCTGCCAACCTTTTTTTTTTTTAAATAGGAAAAAAATTAAAAAAAGAAATTAAAAAATAACTAAATAGATCAACAGCAGGACCAGCTGATCCAACTCAATCTGTGATCCAATTTGACCAACAATATACAAAGTAACATCGTACTATTAATCTTTCTTTGTCTAGCTGATGACTCTAACTTTTGTCAAGATATATTTTTACATCATATATTAAAATGATAATATTTACACTCCCCCTATTAACACCAACCAAATGAAGCTAAGATTCATGTAGTCTAATGATATTCTAGTTGGTTCTCAAATTCCTTGCTCAAGAGTTCGATTCTCCTTCCTTACAATCTCTTTCTAATATCAAAAAAAGCCAACATAGTGAACGCAAACCCTACCCGCATTGTATCAAAAATAAAAATAAATAAAAGTTAGAGGGGAATAAAATTATGATTATAAGAAAATGGATTATTTGGTCCTATGGTTCCCTATTTGTTTAGTGCTTTGCAGCCTTTGCTCTGCCAATTTGGTCGAAATTTCTTGATCGGCTCGACGTGATATCATGCTGATGTGTACCTGTGTATCCCCCATCACCTTTTATTTTCTTTTGTTTTATTTATTTACTTTAATTTATTATTTTTCAGGGGTGATTTTGACCTTAGCCATTTTGTGAATCATTAAAAAAATTAAAACAAACTTTTATTAGTTATATATATCCACTATTCTTTTTTCCCCCCTAATATAATAATAACGTAATAATAAAAGAGTAAAAGCCATTTTGATATATATATATATGTGCAACGAAAAATTTTACGGGAAAAAATAAAAAAATATTGAAACAATCTTGATGAAAACTCAAAAAAGAAAAAAAAAATCAACTTTTTTATTTAATCGTCCCCAGTGTGAAAAAACCTAACTATTGTGTTTTAAAAAGTAAACAACTACTTGTAAAGAAAGTTAAAGGGTCTTAACCTAATTAATTTGAAATTAGTAAACCAGTTAATCTTTTTGTCAAGCTTGACTAGGTTATGTCAAGGGAAAAAAAAAAAGGTTGAACGTTAGAATATAAAAAAATAACAAAAATATGTAAATATGGAACGACCATTTACACTAAATTATTCTTGAATTTCTTGTTCTTGTGCTGCATCATTCTCCTCTATTCCTGCTCCATTCAATACAATTTGAACTCAATTCACGCTCATCTTCAACTGCACCAATTCAACTCATTTTCCATCACATTTCTTCAATTATCCAAATCCAATGCCTTTTATAATTTTTATTTTTCTAGGTATATTTATTATAATAACAGAATAATATACGAGAACCCATCTCTAAATGAGTGTGGAAAATCCATTAATATGCCACCGGACCAAGTGAGTTTCGGCAAATTAACAATGCTTTTGGAAGATTATAAGTTATGAACTATAGAGAAAGTGTTCATTAGCTTAGGAAATAATAATTAAAGATAGTGTAAATATAGTATAGCATAATAACTTATATGAAATTGACTTTAATGCACTTTGGTTAAAAAAAAAAAAATCTCTTCAATGCACTCAGTTTCTTTCTTTTTGTTTCTTTTTATTCTTCACATATATATAGTTAAACATCTACACCCACGTGTCATCATTAAGATTCAGTCATCACTTTGTAAAAAAGTAAATCCCCACCCGACCAATAGAAATTGTGGATTTAAGGCAATGTATGTATAAAGAAACTTTTCTACTTAAAAATAATGCCAATTCAAGACAAAGTTATCTACCAAACCTCCATCCCCACAAACCCAAAGTTGACAATAAAGTGCCCCAATCCTAACAAACAAAAAAAGTGCAAAAAGAAAGCCACCCCATCTGTTAAATTATGATTGTAACAAGTAAGCAAATTTTTTATAAGTGATAAAGAGACTTAATTATGATCATGAATACACACACACAAAGTGCCCCCAAAACAACATGTCTCCATGCCCTACATTTTATAATGGCAACCAAAGTCCGAGAATGGAACACCTTGGCAAGAATCAAGAACATTGTAGAAGCATACACATTAGCAGAGGATAAGGTTGTAGATATAAAAACTCAAAAGGGGTCCTTTAATTTGCATTACCATTGGAAATCATTGTTCCCTCAATGAAAGTGATAGGCATTCAAAATAACATACATGGGAAAACTTAATTCCAACATATATATATATATATATATATAACTGCAGAATTAATCACCTATCCACAATAAATAGTTGCTAATTAGCCCACCACAAATTGGCTATGTTCTATGGCGTCTATTGGACACCGTTCTATAAAGTCCAATATATAATGTGGCAAGTGTCTATTGGATTGGATAGACACTTATCACATAATATATTAGACTCTATAAATGGTACATGTCTAATAGATACCATAGAAAAACTGTCACATATTGTGGATTGACGGGTACACATTAAGAATTTTTAAAATTTCACATTTTATTATCACGCGTCAGCCTACTATCTATATTAATAGACAATATATTTAAAACCTATAAATTGTGGGTAAGTGATTATTCTGGTGTCTGTTTGGGTCTCTTGTGGCATATGACGGCAAGCTACTAAGGTTAGAAGTGGACTTAAAATGTTTTCTAGTTTATTCCCCAATTTGGGTCCCCCAAATGATCCTAACAAACTCCACTAGATCATAAACCGCGTACTTGAAATTATGTGGACCTTTAATGAAAAACAGAGCTGTAATACATATGAGAGGATGTCATATGCTTCAAGTTTAGTTTTACACCCACTAAAAACTCTTGAATTACAGTTAAGTACATATCATCAAACTATTACACCGTAATTCTGAACATGTTATATGTACCGCTAGTCCTACACATTAGAAAAAGTTCACTAATCGGTGAGTTCCTCCACAAACATTAAGTTGCAAGGATTTCCAGCTTGTTGCTATGTATTCAATGTACACAACAAATAATACTAACACTGATAAATGGTAATATATGTAGTTTTCTTTCTTTTTCTAAAAAGGGAGAGTTATATTAAAGTATTGATGTCAGATTTTACTACATTTCGCAAAAGAAATTATTGTATATGTTGTTTAATTGCGGAAATATACATATAGTGATAACGTGAGGAGAAAAATATATAAGCATGTAAAAAAATATTTATTTGATTTGGGGGGAAAGGTCCTCGACCCTAAGTTGAAGAACGGATACTAGTATTATCACTGGCAGAGCTAGGGGGTCCATGCTGGGCCCCGGCCCTCCCTAAATTGAAAAATTTCTATTTTGGTTTGTTTTAAAATATATATATATATGTAAAAGTAATTTAACGATGCGTAATATACAATTCATTTTTTCGACCCAGTCCTATAATAGTTTATGGCTCCACCATTGAGTACTATTGTCGCCTTACGTTAGCATTGCATCACGTTCTTGTTTGCTTAAGTCATTTAAGCAAGAAAAATGAGAGAATTATATTAAAATACATATCACTATGCACTGGGCCATTGAAAATATGCTTTCAATGTTGATATGTTGGTCTATCATTGGATAATTTGAAACTAATAGTGACATGTAGAAAATAATAACTAGATGTGACTGAACAATAGAATCGATAAGGTCTTGTTATTTCTTTTATTTGGATTTTGCAATTCTGGTAGAATTTTTGTAAACATAAGCTATGTGTTTGGTATTACGTATATTCAAGAACATCACAATCACCATTCTGTGGTGGTTGATTTCTTTGATGCATCTTCTCGATCATGATCATGATACTTTGAAGTCCCAAATATGGAAAAATACTACCAGATTGGTTTTCAATTTCACTATCAACATACTACATCTGTCCCATAAAAATAAGTTCATATCAATTAATCTCGTAGATTTAGATATGTAAATTAATGTGGTTGGAAATGTAAAATATATACTTAATTCTCTAATATACTCTTACTCAAGATTAATTTAATTTAATGCACTATAAATTTATTAATAGTCAGGACTAAGAGTTTATTTAGAAAAGAAATTAATTTTTCAATCTCGTTTATACAAGTGGACTATAATATGTGAAAAATTAAAATAGAAAGTGGGCTTTTTTTTATGAAACGGGGGTAGTATATATATGTTCCTTGCTTTATATCAATGCATGAATAATACTGCATTCATTATATATATATATATATATACACTCACCAAGTCATGCCGTCTATAGCACTTGGCACCTACGTTAGCGTTGCATCACATAGTCGTTTGCTTAATAAGTCATTTAATTAGCAAGCAAATTGGTAGAATATAATATAATAATTATGATTAAACATACATATCATTAGATCCTTTTCCAAATTCAATCCAAAAAAAAGTGCTTTAATCCTTGACATGTTGCACTATCATTCGTTACTTTGAAATCAATTAACATTATGTTGATCTCCAGACAACATTATTATTTACTAGACGAGAATTGTACAATTACTTTTAACAATAAACTAATCATACGAGATTTACAAATTCTCAAGCTCCCATTTGTACCTACATCAAAATAGTTATGCCTCTTATGCCCGGTTCGGCGAATAAGTTGTCAGTTTTTACACAATCAATAGTTGGTAAGGCCGGACTGGTTAGAATATCTTCTATGTCTCACTTTTACTTCTTGTAAATACTTCTTAAAAAGATAATTTTAGACCAGCTTTTTATTAGAGCTCTTCCTTATTAAACAAATACACACTAAGAAATACAAGATGGATAGCAAATAAATTACACAAAAGATTCAGGCTCAAACTCTACTATAAAGAAGCAATTAAAATGAGCAATAACCATAATCCAAACACTCACAAAGAGTGAGAGACACAAATTTCAATTTAGACCCGAGACACAAATGGATGTTATTTCCAATTTTAGTCTTCTTTTTATAGTAGTTGATAACACTTCAAATCCTCGGCAATTGCTTATGAAGGTGAGTTTGATTATCATTGCCTCGGGATTATTGAGTATTAAAATCTCAACATTCCTAATAGAGAAAGTAAAGTTTCTGAAAATTACTCAAATTAACAGATTTTCTAAAGTATTACTGTTATTCTACAAAAAAAAACAATAACAATCTCTCACAATCATAAACGTGTCTAGACATGTGTGTATCTACATACGTACATCAACGTATAATTAGCTCCAACATGATGATTTCATTTCATAGCCAAACGAATTAATGGATGTATCTTTTTGGGAGTGGCAGAGGAAGGGGACCCCCAAATCCCTTAAATTCCAATAGGTTTCTAGGCGTGGGATGACTAGCCATGTGATTCGCAACCGCCCCAGTTAAAATTTGGTGCATCTCTCTCTCTCACAAAAATAAAAGCTCAAAGATTGTGGATAAAAGGCCATCAAAATTTGCCAAACCCTACTCCACATATTCTTTTGTCTTAGATAGTATATTTGCCAAACCCCGTAATCCCATTATCATTTTCTTTCTTGCTTCTCTCCATCCATCTCATTCTTCCACTACCATGTTCTCGTTTTTCCTTTTCCAAAACAGACTGATGGAAACAAATCGTATACTAACCGTTGACCTATATTACATAAGTCAGTAAAATATTGTCAGTATCGTCTCAGTAGCGTTACGTATCAATTTATTGACACGTTTGTTGATAAGAGACCTGACTTGAATAGTCGAATTACTTAATTTAACGCAATCATTATTCGTTTTCTTCGTCAGATGTATATATATTTATTTATTACAACCTTTATACACCCAAAAAACTATTAATACTTTTAGGACGTTGGATTGGTATTACATCATTGCACTGTGTAAAGATAATTTTCTTTTTCTTTTCTGTATCTTGTTTTAATCAACCACCCAAGTAATATAATATAGCTGAAATGTCATTACTACAAATAGAATAATTTGCCGTATTTTTTATTGGATCAATCAGTTTAGTAAGATATATTACAAGATTAGCACCCAAATGAATAATGACCTTTTTTTTAATCTCAAATAACTAATAAACATAATAAAGTGAAATCCTTCTTAAATAATAATAATAATAATAAAGTGAAATCGAAAAATAATAAATTAATTAATTAACGCCATAAAATAAACTACCACTACAAATTCTAAAGCAAAGAACAATGCTAATAATATGATAACATAAACATTGAAAAAGTAGAATATGACCATCTTTCTAAGTACAAATTAGAATATGACTTGGACTAATAAAAGATAATAATTTAATATTCTGATAAATCATTTCTGAATTCTCCAAAACTATATCAAAACAATGACCTAGCAGAGAGTTGAGGAATTCTAAAATTCTTGGCCCTTCTTTTTCTGTTAATTTCTTCTTTTAATTGGCGTAGTTCGGTGGTTCAATTGTTGTGCAATGGTTTGACACTCAAAATTTGAATAAGAGGTTTCAAATTCGAGCCACAAATACCCCTCTTCTAATTTCCATTCCCCCCATATATACCTTCCCTTGTTGTATCTGGGGAAAAAATGTGTAACAGGTCGGAGTCTTGGAGACAAAGACAAGATAGTGTCAAATTGTACGATATTCATGAAATTACTTGGTTTTAGATTTTCAGAGTAAAAATGGTCATCCATTCTAGAGGGCTTCTTTATTTATTTATTATTATTTTTTTTAGTGCCGATGGCAAATATTTCGACGTGGTGAAGGGGGCCAACGATCCTCTTCTTTTCATCCACACGATCACCGGTAAAGAAGGCAGTCGACCTCGAAACCCCCATTGTCGACCTCGAAACCCCTCCATCGCGGGAATCAATAAATGAACGAAATGGAAGATGAAATTGGGTAAAACTTACCCTTGTACTCACCTTGTTCATAGCCAACCTCTAATTTACCAAAGACACGAGATATGGGCCAATGGGCCTTACTTGGTAGGCAAGCGAAGTCCACTTCATTATTTAATGGTATCCCATTCTATAATATTTTGACTTTGTCATTTTTAGCACTAAACGGGATATTAGAGGAGAACTAAATGTTTAATCAGATTTTTTTTTTTTTAAGGAAAAAAGGTATTTCTTTAATAAAAATAAATAAATATAAATACTTGAAGAAAAAATTCACACGTCAACGAATGAACGATATCTCATGTGGCTGGCGGAGAACTTCAACACTGTGGGCTATAATTGGGCTTGGATCTTAATTGGGGAATGAAGATCTTATCTTATTTTCTAACTCAATTAGCTTCCACTTTTCGTGGGGGCCCAATAAGAAAGCAAAGCTAAGGTAATATTGGACCAAGACCTAAATTCTTTAAAGCCATTTTTACATGTAAGTTATTACATTTGTAAGAAATTAGAAAAATACTCTTACTTATAAATATTTTAGTCTTTGTAGTAATTATTGAAAACAAATTTCAAAAACACTAACATCAATGATAATTTTGAAAAAATTAAAAAAAAAAGGAAAGCATTAAAAAAACCACAAACATAATCAAAATAATTAATTCACATCTTGAAAATAAGACTCCTACCAAATTAAAATTCTCTTTCATCTCTACAATTATTATCGTCAGTTACATACAACCGTTATCTCTCATTTCCTCAAGAGCACATCGACCTCCTATAATTTTGGTTCATTTATGCTGGTTTGTGTAATATACTATAGAAGATATACCATGTAATCTCTTACATGATAAGTAATGTATTACAGATGCCAGCTTTTAGACTCACATATAGTCTATATACATGTGACTAGACATGACATATGTAACTTCTTGTTACATGTAACTGCTTACATAATCACTACTTATAAGTTATCAAAGTTATTAGTAATTCTAAGTTTGCATATAATGATTTCTTTAGAACTTCTTTCCCTCTTAAATGTAACTAAACACTTTAATTCATAAATATAACTCGAACACAAATTAAAATACAAATCATTTTAATTTAAAAAAATTTATAAACAAGTATTGACAATTCACTTTATATACACACACGTTTTCAGAACTAGCCAATAGAATGAGACCAAAAACTATAATTAGCCAAGAACACGTAGAGAAAAAAATTGAAGCAGACAACGAGACCAAGTGGACAACAAGACTAAGAAGAAGTGTAAGGAACTGAAAAGGAGTCCTTAGAATTACAGATTCCTAATGCGGTTGCTAAGAGAGAGGAAAAAATGTTTAAATCATAAATAATTAAGAAAAAAAACTAGTTTTTAAGTGGAAACACTGCAACTGTATTCTTCCAATTAATATAACACCACCCTGATAATTTGTCAATTAAAGTTTAATACACGTAATTTTCCAAATACAAAGGTCAATGAGTGCGTATTGACTAATTTTCACTTTTGTAAGCTATATTCATAACTTTTTCCCCACCTTTCACAAATATATCATGTTTGACCTTACAAAATACTAATTATTTCACCTTTGTGTCGCACATGATGATAATATCAGATAATATAAGTAATTGGAGAAGATTAAACATGATTGTATAAAAAAATTAAAATTATAATATTTGATCGTTTATATGTGTGCAAAGAAAAATAATATAGGTGATATCGTAATACGATATCTTTTATTAATGAAGAAAAAAAAGGTCTACACAAAAAAACTTAAGAAATTTTTTGAAGCCTGTATTATGCTGCTAGTGTATAACACACGAGAAAATATATTACATCTAATAAACATAGTTATAATAAATAATGAACGACAATACATATATTACAACATTTATGGTAGAATTTGTTGTTTAACCATCTTTAACACAAATCATAATTTTCAGATCTTTTCAATTTATAACCCTCGAAATATTTATATAAAATTGTCTACAAGTGAATGTCAACTTTTTCTATAAAATGCACATGTTATTTATTGCCACGTTTGGTTTTTTTTTTTAACTTTTGTAATATGTATTTTCGTAACATACATCTTCTACAGACTAAATATTTTAATATGTTAACATAATTTAATCAGTGTTTAACAAACAGAACCGCCATGAGTCATGACTAAGTCAATTGGAAAAATCAGAAATTGACTAATACTCAAGCCAATCCGTAAAACAATTCGACGGTGTGAGATAAAGACGGTTAAAGTTCACCGGTTACAATAAATTTTTTTCAATAATGATCAATTAAAATTTTAAACATTTTGAAAATTTAAAGCTCATAAGCCAATGCCCTATCACGCATAACGTTTTTCCACGCATCTTAATATAGGTATACATCCCCAATTTTTTCAGTAAATAATCAATGTTGGATTCCCTTTATATTCTCAGAGTCACATATCTAATGACTCTTAAACTATAATATTTAATCGTTTATATGTGTAAATAAAAATAATATAGGTACATTCCATAATATGACATCTTTCATTATTGAAGATAAAAAAATGGTCTATAAAAAAGCCTAAAGAAAATTTGCTAATACTATAACCAACTCGAAAAATAATCTTATGATGTGAAGTAAAGATGGATATAGTTTACTAGTTCACAATAAACTTTTTCTAATAATGATCTATTAAAATTTTAAACTTTTTAGAGGTTTACGACCTATAAGTTAAGGCTCTGTTATGTATAACTCCTCTAAGTAGTTTAATATACGCATACACACTCAATTCTTTTCATTAAATAACCAACGTGGGATTTTCTTTTTATGCCCAAAGTCACATTTCGAATAGCCCTTAGACTATAATATTTAATCGTTTATGTGTGTGTAATGAAAAATAATATAGGTACTACCTATAATACGATCTTTTTCATTAATGAAGATAAAACATAGTCTAAAAAACCTAAGGAAAACATTGAAAAAATTTGTGAATACTAGAACCAATCTGAAAAATAATCTGACGGTGTGAGATAAAGACGGATACGGTTCACCGATTCACAATAAATTTTTTTCAATAATGATCTATTAAAATTTTAAACTTTCTGGAATCTCAAGACATATAAGTTAAGGCTCTATTATGCATTATCTTTCTCTATGTAGTTTAATATAACCATAAATTCTCATTTCTTTTCACCAAATAAATAATGTGAGATTCCCTTTCTATTTTCAAAGTCACATTTTCAGTCCCTCTTAAAAAAAGGATAAAATTTCGATTTTTTTTAAACGGTAAAGGTAAAAAAATTATAAAATCCAATGTTCTTTTTTCACATTATTTAATATAAAAATCAATTTATTTCAATTATTTAATTTAATTCGGTTCAATGACCTAAACTGCTAACTTTTTCAGTTCGATGACTAGTTTGGTTTTTTGAACATTTGTGAATACTGGAATCAATCTGGAAAATAATCTGATGGCATGAGATAATAAGGCCTTACCTTAAGGCCTTATTATGTATGACACTTCTCTAAGTAGTTTAATATAGACATATATCCTCAATTCTTTTTAGTAAATAACCAATATGATATTCTCTTTCTATTCTCAAAGTCACATTTTCAATTGCTTTAAAAAAAAAAGAAATAAAATTATATGTTTTTTTAACAGTAAAGATAAAAAAATATAAAATCGAATTTTTTTCCACATTAACTTTGTAAAAATTAATTTATTTTAATTATTTAATTAAAATCGGTCCAATTACCTTGAACTGTTAGCATTTCCAATTCGATGACCGGTCTGATTTTCTGAAAATTTGTGAACACTGAAATCAACTCGGAAAATAATCCGACAGCATGAGAAAAAAACGGATATGGTTCACAATAATTTTTTTCTGAATAATGATCCATTAAAATTTTAAACTTTTTAGAAGCTTTAGACCCGCAAGCTAAAGCCTTATTATCTATAATCTTTCTCCAAGTAGTTTAATATAAATATATACATCCTCAATTCTTTTCACTAAATGATCAATGTGGAATTCTTTTTCTATACCTAAAGTCACATTTTTTATTGCTCTTAAAAAAGGAATAAAATTTTAACCTTTTTTTAACGGTAAATATCAAAAAATTATAAAATCAAATGTTTTCTTTCCACATCATTTTAGATAAAAATTAATTTATTTCAATTTTTTAATTAAAATCGGTCTGATAACCGTGAACTATTAGCTTTTTTAGCTTGATAATCGGTCTGATTTTTAACATTTATGAATACTAAAATAATTTTGAAAAAAATCTGAAGGTGTTAGATAAAGACGGATGCGGTTCATTGGTAAACACTAAACTTTTTTTCAATAATGACCCATTAAAATTTTAAATTTTTTAGAAACTCAAGGCCTATAAATTAAGGAACTGTTATGAACCCTTCTTCAAGTAGCTTAATATAAGTGCAGATTCTCAATTCTTTTTATTGAATAACCATTGTGAGATTCCCTTAACCAATGTGCAAAGTCATAATTTCGATGGCTTTTAAAAAGGAATAAAATTTTAACATTATTTTAGATAAAAATTATTTTTGTTTTTAACTATTTAATTAAAATCAGTTCGATAAACTTAAACTGTTAACTTTTCTAGTTCAATGGCAAGTCTGATTTTTTGAACATTGACGAATATTAGAATCAATCTGGAAGTTATCAGACTGTGTGAGATAAATTGAAAAAAATTAAGAAAATTGTTTGAAAATAAAATGGCTCAAGGTAAGGAATAGAAAGTTTAAATGTAGAGTGAAAGAGATTTGAAAAAGTTCTTATATAGAATGAGTTCTGTTAGAGGAAATAAGAAAAATATGGATAAAGAAAGAGAGATATTTTTAGATAAAATGAAATTTGATTTGGTGACTGGAATTAAAAATTGGTAAATGTAGTGATAATATATAAAAAAGGGAAATTAAAAAAAGAAATGAAAGATAAAAAGGGAACCTATAAATTAGTAATAAATTAAAAAGGAAAAAAATTAAAAAGCAAAATAGAAATCTTAGTAGATTAAAACAATGGCTAAGATGAGATATCTCGCTTTAGCAAGTATTTTTGGACGGAAAAAGGTGAAATGAAAACTATTTTACTTTTAAGCATATATATAGATCAAATTTTATAGATATAGATTGGACCAACTTTTTATAGCCATTGATCTAATAAACGAAAGGAGCCGTTGAAACCAATTTGTTAAAATGACGGTTTTATTAATAATAATATGGTTGTCCGCTGAAAGATTTAATTATAAAAGTGCTAGTTTGAAGACGTTTTAATAATAGCATGAGAAATGCTAGATAAATCATCATGAATTACTGATGAACAACCAACAAAAATGATCTCCCACCATACGCACATATACAGAGGCCCATAGTGTATACTAGATCAGTGATCTCCCGCCACATTTGTGTATGACATATGGATCTCCATGAAATGTAGCTGATACTGTTCTTGATTGAGTTTTCATTTGTTTTGTTTCAACTTGTGCTCTAATGGTTGTATTATTTTCTAGGTTGAAGTCAGTCTAGCATTTGAAATGGATTTTAATGTGGTGAAAGTTTTATGTTTAAAAAGTTACCATATTTTCAATTATTATATCGATAGGTAAATAATTAGCTTGAAAATGTTGCCTTAACGTGGTTCGGTTACTAGTATATCAGGCTGAATAACAAACCAAATTGAAACAAATTAAGTGGTTCGGTTTAGCTTGAAAAATAAAATGATCATTTAAGTTTAGTTTGGAATTTTTTCCAAATCGGATGGTTCAATTTCAAAATAGTTAAAAACCGCCCAATCCGAATCATATTCCCCTACCGATCGACTCCACCAATTGTTCTGCCATTTCTCTTTCACCGCCACCACTTATTTTTTTCCATCACTTTCCACTTGTGGTTTGAATAAATCATGGTTTCTTCCTTTTCTTGGTAATGTTGGCTTCTACGTTTTTTTTCTTAAAAAATTATATCACTATCACACTTCTAAAATAAGCATTATTACTAAAAATAATCTCCCCACGTATGTGTTTAGCAGGAAACAAAGACTAGCATTATCACACCATCATTGTAAATTTTTATTTTTCTGAAATTAAAACCAAATCTTAAAATTCCATCTTTCTATATATCCTAATCCTACAATGAAACACAGAGAATAAATGTTATTGGAAAAGTAAAATTTTCAAATGATTTTTCCAATATACTCTTATTTGATAAGAATAATAGTTATTATTAGGCATATTAAATAAAGTTATTTTTGTAGTAAAACAAATAACGCCTTCTTAAATAAGAAAACATGTCTACATATTCAGGATATTTGGTAAAGGAAAATAAGCCTTTTTGAATTGAATATTATAAGGGAAAAGTTGGAAAGGGGAATAAGGAAATCTACTTAAATGCCACTAAACTACTTGAGTTTTGGCGAGATGAGTATTATTCTCACTTGACCTACAAAAATTTAGATGCCCAAATTAAAAAAAAAATGTTAATGAGCTGAATCAACCCAAGCCGACCCAATCAACACCCAACCATCTGTTTACTGAAAATGGAAGATTCACACACACACACACACTTGTACGCGCTTGCCCCTTATTACTACATGTCATTTCTCCATTATTTTCATGTCACCTGGTTGACATGTTGGTAGAAGAATGAAACTGATCCATGTTCTTTATCCTATAATTAAAGTTACTCATTTTAAAATATGAAATTGTCACATATATTGTGCTACAAATTTATAAGAGGACATATCTAATTTTGTGCGTGTGGCACATTTCGTTCCCCTACAATTTGTTTTACAATTTGTACAAGTGTCATTATTGTGTGAAGACTTACATCTTTTTTAAGGGAAAGTCATCGTTTTATTGATCAATCCAAAACCCACCTGCTAAACGTGAGATAAACAAAGGAATACAATCCAACCAATTTTTTGAAGCAGACAACCCGAGTATAAAACTAGCTAATGAGTGAGCTACATGATTACTAGTGCGAGGAACGTATCTACAAGCACCACAACAAGTTAGCTTCACAACAGGATAGGATGTCTGGAATGCGACTCCAGATTATTTAGCCCCAGAATCACCCTCTGGGCTTCTGTACGAATCTCTTGAAGAGCAGGGACTCTATAATCCTTCACATCACCCGCCATATGGTATTTCCAGTTTCGAACATTCCAAAACGACCACAAAACTACACAAATCCTCTCCAAAGTCGCTAATGGTTGCATCGCAAGCAGCTACCGTGCTCCCTCAGTCGATGCCAAATCCTTTGCCGCCTTCATCGCTCCCCACAAACCCACATGTTTCCACCCATTCTTTACCCATCCACACGACTAGAAGGCATGGATATTTGTCTCCTGTTGCCCACAATGAAAGCAAAGAAATGCTCCCCACAAATGGTGTCTAGCTAGATTCTCACTTGTCCGGATTGCAGAGATTAAGGCTCCACAACTTCCTCCATCCTTGTATGTTTACCAAAGAGGAACCCGTCGCATCCTTGTGTGAAGTCTTAGATCTTGATGATCGTGGATGAATTAATAGATTTTTGCTATATATGCAAGTTGAATTTGTAAACATGCTGCGTGGACGATTGCTATACATGCTGCGTGTAGTCATCTTTTGAGGTGGAAAAAACTTGGGTTTGGAGAGTTGGCTAGGGTATGATAAGTGAGATGGTACTTCAATTTTGCTGTTCAAACGAGTAAGATATTTTATTTTTTCTTTCAATTCTAAACAAAATTGGGACACTAATAACTCAAAATTATTACTTCTAAGTGCTTTCAAATTTCAAATTCACAAAAAAGTACTTTTATAGCAAAAAACAGTCACATTAAGTGGTTGTTTGATTTCTATTATTGACATCGATTTATAATGAGAAATTATAATGAAGTGAAATAAGTGATATATTTAATAAAAGTTTCAAATTTATAGTTATAAATGAGCAGTTGTCGAATCAATAGTAGGTGATATCATAAAGAGAATTGATAAAGAGAATCAAACAAGTTAACAGTACTTTTGAAATTGATAACCAAACAATGTACCTTTTCATTATCTACATTTTTACCCTAAAAAATGGTTAATTTCACATTTCGTTTGTAACCTTTGTAGTTAGAATCGCCTAGGTCTTCAATTTTTTTCTGACCTGCTCGTTACTCAACCTTTCGATAACTTGCACGGTTGGTCATTCTTAATGGTTTCCGTCAATTTTTCCTTCAAATCTCTAGTCAAATTACAATTATATCTCTTATGTTTTTAAATTAAAAAAATAAAAGTTTAAAAACAAAAAAAATATAATTTTTTTTTGAAAAAATGGAGGACCCTCCTTGTGCTGCCGTTTTCGACAGTAAAATCGCTGTCGGAACCGTCAGAAATGCCAATAGAAGCCTCTCCCTCCCTTTCTTCTGCCATTTCTGACAGTTGGGGGATCCCCCTAGTGCTGCCATTTCCAGCAGCAAAAGGGGCCCTTTTTCAGAAAATATTTATATATAAATCATAATTTTTTTATTTTTAAACTTTTTATTTTTTTAGTTTAAAAAATATAAGGGATAAAATGATAATTTTTCTAAGGAACTTAATGGAAAATTTGACGGAAATAATCAAGAAGGACCAATTATATGAGTTATTGAAAGGTTAGAGATCTAGTGGGTCGAAAAAAAAGATAGGGGATCAAGGCGATACTAACTGCAGGGGTTAAAGACGAAATGAGAAATTAATCAAAAGAAAAAATTATTACAAAAAACTCTAGTTACAATAGTCATGCTACACAGGCACTCGCACATATAACAAAACCTCACTGAGTCGTTTTATATCTTGGATAATATAAGCACTTTGATGGCTACTCCAAATCATAAAATGTGATACATTTAAATCAAATTTCAACATTTTCTAAATTTTAAAAATTAATAATTGATATTCAACCTGTTACGTCCAATTGTATTTTCTAGTGGAAAGTCTAGCCGAGACAATACACGTGCACCGAACAATTTCCCCACTTACTGTTTTCAATAACCAGACATTCCAATAAATAATAATAATATACTAATAAACAAAAGAAAAATATTATGGAATCCATACGATTTTTCAGAAGAAAGTGAAAAAAGAAAGGGGATTTGATGACCGTTGAAACCAGCTGTATCTCCCGACAACCTCAGTCATCGAGTCATTTGTTTGTGCATTTTGGCCCTACCTTCCCGCTTCATGCACATATAAACACAAGAAACCAAAAAAGGAAAAAGAACAAAAAAACAAAGAAAGAAAAAAATAATACTCACCATAACCTGTAACGGCTAAAAAGAGTGAGTTACTTGTGGTTTCAAGTGTGAAACGAGTTCGTTCAAAAAAAAAAAAAGAAACGAGTTCTTCTACAGAGCTAATATTAATTTTTATTAAAAAATATTTTATAACTATATTAGTTCCTTCATACTTTATAACTGTATTAATTTTTTAACAGAAACCAACATTGTCTTCCTTCGAAAACCCCAGACAGGGACTCCCAAAGTTATACACTGCGTAGTGTGCCCACTCTTCTACTATGGGACGTAAAAAGTTCACTTCTTAAGTGACTAAAAAAATTGGTATTAAAGAAAAAGTACTACAGAAAAAGGAAGAAAAACAAATGAAGATGATTCCTTAGCCGTTGGATTAACTGACAAGAGCTTTTAGTGATTGATGCCGAGCATTTCCGCTCTCTTAAATGTCCTCTCACTCCCCTGGCCCCGCTCTTTAATTTTGCTAGTATTTTCCAACCTCTTTCCTCCTCCTCCTCCTCGTCCTTTTTGTTTTCTTGCTCTTCCGCATTTTCTTGAGTGAGTCTTCAAGAACTTGTATATGGCATTTCTATTGCTGCTTTTGGTTTTGACTCTGTCAGCTGTTTCTGCTGATGAAGGTAAAAAGGGCATTCTTTTAACAATATCTTATCACTAAAAGATTAATATTTTCATAGAGAGTTTCTTTTATTCTGTTTCTGTTGATTGCGTCATTTGTTTACTTTTAAAAGTTCGATTTTGGTGGTTTATCATTCATTGTTCATATGCTGTTGTAGTACGTAGGGATTTTTGTTATTTTATTTTGGAAAGATCTTAGTTTAAGCAGTGACCTAATTATAAGTAGAATAAAGTGAAATGGGGAAAATGCGTATCGGAAGCATGCTGTTCTTTTAGATTTGCCTTGTCCAATGCATACTTCTGCATTTTTCTTTTGGTATTGTATTTAGTTTAGAGATTAGTAGAGAAATATATGTAGTTAATAAGAATTGTTGCCATTCTTTCTCTATTGCCTTCTGTGTTTATTAGCCTGAAATTTTTGTATTTCTTTGACAATAGATTTATCATTTTTATGAAAATATGAAGTGTTCGCTCTGATATGTTTGGTTATGCTCCAAAATTAAGTATTTTTGAGTTATTTTTGTAGGAAATGCTTTCCAAAGTTGCTTTCTTGACTAAACTAACTTTTAAGCACAGCCAAACATGCTTGGATATCACTTTGAAGAAACCATCCAAGAACATAATTGAACTGCCTTCTGCTATTAGACAACCAACCCCTCCCCCCCCCCCCAAAGCGCACACGCACAACCAAAAACAGCTCTGCCTGTATTTTCTTCTATTTTGATTAGACTCCAAAACAATAGAATGAAACCCAAAAGAACATTGTTTCCAGCTCATGATTTACTTTTATTAAATGTTGTATTATGCATGTGCACAAAGCTCCAACTAGTGCAAATCTTGTCCCAGGTTCACCAATAAATTTCCCCTTTCAGCTAGGAATTAAATCGAAAGGGAATATTTTTTTGCCGATCATAAGGGCCACCATAGAATTATTTCCACCTCCATTATTGGGTGGGTCAGGCTCATTTCTTATTTTTCTTCCTTTTCATTTTCTTGCTTTCGGCTGTGATGCCTGTTTCAGTTCAACTTGTTATACTTTTTCGATCAGCTTATTAGTTGTGTTTTGTCTTCATGTGCTTGTGAAGGGTCAAATTTCCACTTTGAAGTGTCTTTGCATTATTATTGTTGAATTGAATCTTGTAGTCTGCTCCAGTTGATGATCTACGTTGAATCATCTAACCCGTTTGTGCTGTTGAAAGTATTTACTGAACTTGAGGTGTAATCATTCTCTTATATTATCAAGTCATCTTAAAAATTGTGGATAGCTCATCGTTTCATTCGGTCAAAATGGTCTATTCCATTGTTTGGGTTTGGAGTCAAAGATTTTAGCCGTTGATAAATATATGTAGTCATATGCTAGTGAACTATGAAGCTAGGAGGAAGAGGAAAAACAGACACGTTACTGCATTTTATGGAGTTCATACGATGTATAAAATAAAATATATTATTTCTTTCATTTTTCTGTGAGCAAAATCCTCCAAAAATTTTCTTCATAGTTTTGCTTCTGTTAATTATTAATCTATCATAAAAGGATCTCATAACGAAACTATTTTGTTTGATTTTTTTCAGATGCCTTTATTGGTGTGAATATTGGAACAGAACTATCGGACATGCCACACCCGACCCAAGTAGTTGCACTGCTTAAAGCTCAGCAAATCCGACATATCAGGCTCTACAATGCAGATCGCGGTATGCTTCTTGCACTTGCCAATACAGGTATCAAAGTTGCCATTTCTATCCCCAACGAACAACTACTAGGTATTGGCCAGTCGAATTCAACTGCTGCAAATTGGGTTTCACAGAATGTTGTAGCACATTATCCAGCTACCAATATTACAACAATTTGTGTTGGTTCGGAGGTTCTAACTACCCTGCCAAATGCAGCACGTGTTCTTATTAGTTCCCTAAAGTTTATCCATTCAGCTCTTGTGGCATCCAATCTCGATACGCAAATCAAAATTTCTACACCTCTTGCTTCTTCTATAATCCTTGACTCGTTCCCACCATCTCAAGCCTTCTTTAACCATTCTTGGAATCCCGTGCTAATTCCGATGCTCAATTTCTTGCAATCCACAGGATCGTATTTCATGCTAAATGTATATCCATACTTTGATTACATGCAATCCAATGGAGTCATTCCGTTAGATTATGCACTCTTAAAGCCTCTTCCTACCAACAAAGAAGCTGTTGATGCTAACACCCTTCTTCACTACTCCAATGTTTTTGATGCTATGGTTGATGCTGCTTATTTCGCAATGGCTTATCTTAACTTCACTAACATTCCTGTTATGATAACTGAGACTGGCTGGCCATCAAAAGGCGATTCAAATGAGCCAGATGCCAATTTGGATAATGCCAACACCTATAACAGCAATTTGATAAGACACGTATTCAACAAAACCGGGACGCCTAAGCATCCAGGGATTAGTGTCAGCACTTACATTTATGAGCTTTACAATGAAGACATGAAACCCGGGCCCATCTCGGAGAAGAACTGGGGGTTGTTTGATGCCAATGGGGATCCCGTGTATATCCTGCACTTGACCGACTCAGGATCTGTGTTCGCAAATGATACTGCTAACCAAACTTTCTGTACTGCAAAAGATGGTGCAGATGCCAAAATGCTGCAGGCTGCTCTCGACTGGGCTTGTGGACCTGGCAAAGTGGATTGTTCACCACTATTGCAGGGGCAGACATGTTACGAACCAGACACTATTTTTTCACATGCAACATATGCTTTCAACACTTACTATCATCAGATGGGAAAGACTCCAGAAAGTTGTGATTTCAATGGGGTGGCTACCATCACCACCACAAATCCAAGTGGGTAACCTACTCTGATATAATTTTGATGCCACCTTTTGCATTTAGACAAGTTGGAAGACTAAGTTTCTTAACTGAACGATTTTTGCAGGTCATGGTTCTTGCTTGTTTCTCGGAAGGTACATAAATTTTCCTTTAGGGCTGTCTTTTTCTTTCTTGAATGAAACACACAACAGAAGCTCATTGAATAACCATGATGACATGTTAACGGATATCTAATTTCAGATATTGCTCTACTAATATTTTTGCAACCCATTCTTTTTATGCAGTGGAGACAAAAATGGTACACTTTTGAACAGTACTATTCCGGCCATGGATTCCAAGAGTTCAGGCAGTCCTACCAAGTTCATCCATGGCAATGTGTTTTCAACTGCTGCAGTTTATATTGCTATTGGAGCCATAGGATGGAGTGCCGCGCTATAGCCGGTATGCTTTTGTAGGTTGTAGCTAAACTCAACCAAGAACAAGTATTTAAAGAATCTTGAGCTAATTTTGACTTGCAAGAACATTTCCGAGACATAAATTGAAGCTGTCTCGTGGAGAAATGAAAATTTTCCTGGTGAAGGGGCAACAAGTCCATATCGGTGTATTTTTGTACTAAAAGTAGAAAATCATGTACAGAGAACTTGCTGAAGTTGGTTTTTCTCGGCTGGTCAGGAGATCATGAGAATTTATCAAATTAAGATTTGTATTCAGACTTGACTGATTTGAGATTCTTTTTAATGAGTTAGTTCATCATTTATTATTTTTGAGGAAACTGTCATCTTGGAACTGTTTACTGTTTCATCTTCTTGTTCTTGGTCTCCATTACAGTAAAGTACTGCTATTTTCGTGGATCCATTTACCACGAAACGGAGTTATCTCTCATCTGGGGGCACTATCTAGACGAGAGACGACTCCTGACATTTCCCAAAACGGGTAGGTGAAGGCAAGGTCACTCTCATTTTGCGCTGTTAGGGCATCTCCAATGGCTGTAGCACCCTCCGGCCACACATATGGCGGGGAGATCATTTTCACATCTCCAACGGGTGTAGCATTTGCCCCATTTACAAATGGTGTAAAATATCTCTCCAAACTCCAATGGACAACACCATTTTGTTAAATTTTCTAAGAAAACAGATTCGGCTCTCTGTTACTTTATCAGCACCAAAATAGTTCTATAAATTTAAGCCTCTCCCGTGCTAATCTACAATTATGCAGTTTCATTTTCATTTCCGACTTTAGGAGGTGTTGACGAGCATAGTCAAAATATTTTACAATTTAAATTAATTATAAAATATAAAAGATTAAAAATATTACTACATCCGTCCCAAAAAAATGATCTATATTTTTTTTATCCATATCAAAATATGGTCCAATTTCGTTTTTAAAAAATAGTTGAAATATTATTTGTCTTATATGCTCTTCTTTAATGTGTATAGTTATCAAATAATAGAATGATTAAAGTGAAATAATTAATAAATCAAAGGGTATAATAGATAAATTATGTTAAAATTTACTTTTCTAATACTATTAAATAAATTTTTCTTAATTATGTAAAATAGAGAATATAACTATCTTTTCGGGATGGAGGTAATATAAGATAACTAAGAGCTTGTTTGATTTTTATTATTTGTCCATAATTGAGGAAATTATAATGAGAAAAGATGTTGAATGTGTATTGAAAATGTAAAAAAATTTAAAATATATAATTATAATTGAATAATTATCAAATTAAATGTAAAATTAATAGTAAGAAAAATTATAATTTGAGAAAATAATAAGGGTGGAACAAGCACTAGTATTCAACAATGTAAAATATCTCACAATTGGGGAAAAAAAAATCTTTGACAGGGAGGGGGCCTAGTCAACGTCAGAATTCCTAACATTGGCGTCGGACAAAAAAGGGCCCATCACGAAGTGGACAAAGCCCCAGTGCCTCTCGTATAAAACTCAGCGGCCCTCACTGTTAAATATCGGCGTCGTTCTTTCGTATGATATTATTTCTTAATCATTATCATCGTTCTGCAATTTTCTAGTAAGTAATTTATAAAGTTTCCCTTTTTCATCTCAATCACATGGCATCTCCTATGATTTCCTCTGTTTCAGTAGAAAATGACAGAGGAAATACGAAAAGATGCTAAATCAAGGATTTTCTGGGACTTATGGACGCGCAGATTTCTATTTTTTACTGTGAATTTATGCGTTTTCTCGTAAGTTTCACATTTTTCCAGTTCATTTTTCTGTCGATCGGAATTAGTTTTTAAAGCTATTTATTTTTCTTCTGGAGTTATGGTACTGGAAATTTGCTCGATGATGATCGATTTGCTGTAACCACACCGAAGAGAGCTGGCGGATCTGAGTCCTCTTGAGTTTGGGTTAAAGGAACTTTTCTGGTCCGCTTAGAATTTGCTTGAGGGTGGCTTTATGAATCGTTGCTTTATGGGGTTTTCTGAGAGTTGATTCTCTCCCTTTATAGAGTGACGACTGACGATTTAGGCTCTTTTAAGCGATTTTTAAGTGCTGATTCCTGTAATTTAAACGCTTGAGGTTTTGTGATCCATCTATGTTCTCCTGTGGAAAACATTGGCCATTTTCTGAGAGCGATATCCTTCCCCAGTTGTCAAGGAAAATGGATCTAGTAAAAAACGATGATTTCTTTCACCCAGTATTGACTGATTCTTTGCGTGAAATGGTGGTGGACTAGAAGGCAAAGGGAGAGTGGCTGCCGGAGGCACTTCGGTTTGGAGTGGTAGGAAATGAATTTTTTTAATACTCTGAAATTCCTTTCATTTCCTAACCCCTCCCCTACCGGAGGTTTTCGGATCTTCCTTCCTATTCCCTCTCTCTGTTTTGGAGATTAAAGGAAGAAAAACTGTTGGAATGATTGATTCTATATTTGTCGCGGGGATAAGAGATTTGTGGAACAAAATGCACTTTGTTTGCTGCATGTAAAAACTAGTTTGTGTAAAAATGGGGAAAAATGCTTGGACTCAGTGGAAAGTTTGCCAGTCCATATTTTAAAATTTATACAGCGCCATGCCATGTGCCATGAAACAGTTGGCTAATCTCATTCTAACGCTGTACATATGACACGGTATAGTATTATAAGGTCTATGTGGCGTGTATCAATATATGTCACATAGGTCATGTGGTGTCATATCGTTAGGAGTGGGCATTGGTGCGGGTGGATCGGTTTTCAGCCCAAATCACCACTAAACCAACAATGTCTGTTCCAAACATTTTGGAACTGAGACTGAACCGTGGTTCCCTTCCAAACTGACATTGAACAAACCTAGTTATACTTGGCCGGTTCAATTTAAACTGATTATGTCAAAATATCCAAAATCGTCTACAAAGCATCAAAATACCCAAAAATTCAGAACCCCAAAATCGTCCAAAAAGCCATCAGACTCACATCCATCAAAATACCTAAAAGTTTAGAACCAAAAACTCTTCCAAAGAGAATTCAAATCTATTAAAAGACCTCTAGAATTTTCTGCCCAAAAGAAATACGAATTAGATTTTCAAACATACTTTTGGACAGTGGATAGAAATATTTCCAATCTAACTAGGAAGAAAGGCGAGGGATTGAGATTTACGTTTGCTGCCGTGCTGGTATTTTGATGGAATTTTTGAAAGGGACGGCCGGCACTGGTATTTTGACGGAACGAGTATGTCTAACCCATCTTTCAATACTTTTGGGAGAAAGGCTAGTTGTACAGTTGTTGAATTGATCATTCAGACTTTTGGAAAGTGCGTCTTTGGGAATGGGTATATTTTGCATAAAAATTGATGCTCGGCTCAGACTATTCAGTATTAATAGATAATTGACGGTTCAAGTTTGATAGGCTTATTTCGGTTCGGTTGATAACTTACCTGTTCGGCTCGGTTGAAACTGGTTTTTAGCTTCTAAACCAACCGGTTTTTAGCCTCTAAACCGTCAATCCAAACCGAAACACACTCTCTCTCACAAAACTGACCGGACCGAACTGGGAACATATAGAACTCGAGCGGTTCGGTCTAGTTTAGTTCGGGTTGTCAGTTTACATTAGTTCTTCAGTTAAATTGCCCACTCCTCCATACCGTGCCATATGTATAGTAGCAAAATAAGATTAGCCAATGGTCTTTTTTGAAAACAATTCCTATTAGTGATTATGATTATGCTTTACCCAGATTTATTTGCTGGGTGTTTGTAGGAATTTTTCTATAAAACCATTAATGGTTCTGGTTAAGGAACCCACATCCTATGTGGATGGCTAGTTCAGCCAACTAAGTGGGGTCTTGACAAATTTTTAAAATAAAAAATTAGAACCCCCTCCAGTTTCCTTGAAGCCCATACCTCCAAAATCAGTCGCTCGGCACTAACGAAACCGACTCCACCACCCATTGCTTCACGCAGTTGGCGCCGACCAGGGAGCTTTGTGACCGAGGAAACCAGGATCCTTTTTCCAAATTCTTACACAACTTATAATGAAAAAAATTAAAATGCTAATAAAAATTAATTACATCAGAAATGCTTTGTGGGTGAGGGTATGCGAAGTACCCCGCAAGATTTTCTTGGAGCTTGGGATGGCAGAAAGACTCGTTCTGCTCTATAACCCGACAGATACCCAATCTGTTTGAAGAAAAAATTCCCAATTTATAAATTGGTGGAGCAACTCATTGGTAGAATTTCGGATCCGACACAGGATTTCGGATCCGATCCGTTTAATAAGTATATATAAAAAAAAAAAAAAAAGAAATCATTTAACTTCACATGTTAAAAAAAATAAATAAATAAACTTTACACTTCACATTCGGTCAACCGTCAACACTCCACCTTCACTCCACCCCCAACAAACAACACCTACAATGATTCACGAACCCCAAATCCCCTGTCTCTTAGTCTCTCTCTCAGCGACGCTGCCTCCTTTGTTCTCTTCATCCGGTGGCCAGAGGGCTCGCAGTTACCGCCTCTAGCACCACCGTCTCAATGTCGACCTTTCAGGTTAGTTAATCCCTCATTGCTCCTCTCTCACATGCTTCGTTTACTTCTTCCTCCTTTACCTATTGTGTAAAGCAAACAACATATCATAAGAAATTAAGGAGAAAGACTGTGTAACTTGTAGCAGATAATTTATAGAGGATAAAAAAGACAAGCAATTACGTAATTTCTTGATGTAAAATACAAGAAGTCTGCCTGCAACCAAGGCAGCTGTCCATGGATATGGGTGGTGTTTTACGTGTAATTCGGCCTGCTATAATGAATAAGAGTGATGGTGGCTTTAACTGTGGAGGCTAGGTCCATAATTGATTGTTGGTGGAGATGGATTAATGGATGAATATAGATCATTTAATGGTGGCTTTGACCGTGTGAATCATTTTTATTTGACTCTGATAACTAAACATAGAAGAACAACTTTTGTATATTAGAATTTTCACCACTAAATGAATAAGAAAATTCAGTATTTTCAAAATTTTAAAAGCAATTTATCTGCTGGACATTTTCAAATTATGTAATGACCTATCGACCCTTGAAAAAGGATAAATCTGGCTTCTTTAAAAACATGGTTCTAGTGAAATTCAGAGCTGAATACATATTTAATCCACGATACAGAACAAACTACATTCATGACCTTATGTCTGCTTAAATTCAGATGCTAAGGAGCTGCAAGGGAACTTCAACCAAAAAGATTGATTATTTAGTTTAACTATATTTTTTATCATCATTAGGGGACAGGAACAGCTAACCTTACATAACTAAATGAGGTTCTATGCATTTTCAATTTTTATGTTTGACGTTCTATCTATTTATTAACTAAATGTCATAACTTTGTATAGATGTCGGATTTCAAGCGCACTACACCACTGCCAAGTGCATGTAGCACAAGACAAGGACCAGTTGATAGCACTTTACGTGGTAGACTTACGAGCCCTCATGGGAAAGAATCTCTGATTGAAGTGGACAAGAATGCATAAGAAGAAGGAAGTGAGGAGCGTGATAGTGGTAAAATCCTAGGCACAAAAAGGAAACTTACTTCAGAGGCATGGAGTGATTTTACAAAAGTACAAATAGGAACCGAAATCAAGGCTATGTGCAATCATTGTAAGGAGAAATTTGTAGGTGAATCTAAAAGGGGTACAAGCCACTTGCTTAAATATTTGGAGAGATGTAGCACTCGCAAGGGACATACAAGTTCTCGACAAGGAGTATTGAATTTCTGCAAAGGAACTAGCGGTAAAGTTAGCATGAGCATATATAGTTTTGATCAAGAAAAGTGTAGAATTAGTCTTTCAAAGGCTTCAATTCTACATGAGTATCCATTAAGTATTGCAGAGCACATTGGGTTAAGGAACTTTTGTAATGATCTCCAGCCATTATTCAAAGTCTCTTCTCGCAATACCCATAAGAGTGACATAATAAAAATTTATAAGAATGAGAGATTAAAAATGATGGCAGCTTTTGATAAGATTCGTAGTCGAATTTCGATCACCACTGACATGTGGACAGCGTCAAACCAAAAAAGAGGATTCATGGCAGTTACAACTCATTGCATCGATAAATCTTGGATTCTACAAAGTCGCATTGTGAGGTACATCAACTTTGATGCTATAAAATATTTGTTTGATGGTTAGCAAGTTCGGTTTATGATAACTCATCATTAGTCTTTTTTTTTTTTTTTTTAATCTTAGGTTTATTTATGTGCCATGCCCACATATTGGTGAAGTGCTCTGTGAAACTTTGCACGGTTGTTTGGTCGATTGGAAGCTTGACAGTAAGTTGTTTGCAATTATTGTAGATAATTGTACTACAAATGATAGCATGATGGAATATATGTTAGCGAAGCTTGATTGTGCTAAACTTTTATTGGTGGTGAGTATCTTCATATGAGATGTTGTGCATATATACTTAATCTCATTGTGAAGGATGGTTTAAAAGTTAACAAATCTAGTGTCGAAAATATTCGTGCGAGCGTTGCATATTGGACAGCAACACCTAAAAGATTTGAACAATTTGCACGAGAAATGAAAGTAGAGTATCAGAAAAAATTAGTGCTTGATTGTGATACGCAATGGAATTTGACATACTTGATGATTCATATTGCTTTGCAGTATAAGGATGTTTTCTCTCGTTTGAGGCAAAGGGATAGGCATTATAAAAAAATGGAGAAGTTCCCTAGTGAGGCTGATTGGGCTTTTGCTAAAGAGATAAGTCATAGGTTGGAGGTTTTTTATGACGTGACTGAGTTATTTTCAGAAACAAAATATCCAACTTCTAACCTTTTCTTTGTAAATATTTGTGACATAAAACGTTCATTGTACGACTAAGGGGGATCTTCTTACAAGGAAATTGAAATGATGGCTAGTGAAATGACTAATAAGTTTCACGACGCTCTTCCGATCTCATGGGCTTTTAGCTGTGGCAGCTGTATTGGATCCAAGGTACAAGATAAAGATACTTGAGTATTATTACTCAGACTCTCTTGTTTTTGGTTTGGAGTACTAGAATGAGATGCACAAGACAATTACCCTTTTGAAAAAGTTAATGTACGAGTATGAGGACAAGCATCAAGGATCTACTAGCCATTCTCACACGTCTACTCGGGGGTTGTAACTGGTAGTGGTAACCCTCAAAGTAAGAGATTAACTGCCTTTCATATATTTGTGACAGTGTATCCAAATCTGGCACAATCTAAAACTGAGCTTGAGACTTACTTGGAGGAGCCTTTATTAACTTTGGCTGATAATTCTTTTGACATTTTGCAATGGTGGAAGGTAAACGCAATCAAATATCCTATTCTAGCTGGGGTTGCGGGGATGTGTTAGCCACACCAGATCTACAGTGGCATTTGAATCTGCCTTCAGTGCTAGCGGTAGATTTGTCAGTCCACATCGGAATAGGCTTCATCCAAATACTTTGGAGGCTTTGATGTGTGCTCAAAATTGGTTATAGGGGGACAACTATAGTAAGACAATATGAGTTACATTTGGCTAAATTCTTATTGCAATAGGATGACTGATGAAAAGATTGAGGAGGAGGTAAATATTAGTAATTTAAGTTCTCCTAAATATTTTCTAATTTTTTCTTTGCTTCATTTAACATTTTGTCTTCTTTTTTGCAGGCACAATCTTGCATAAATTCTAATACTTACACTGACACTATCGACTATTGAGCTTGACTTTCGAGAAATGAAGACTTGAAGAAGCAAATTTTCTTATCTTTGTCTAACTGATTTTGTGCATGGATGATGACTTGATTATGATACTTGATGCTTGATATCGATTTTGTAGTGTAATGTATGATGTGAAAACTAAGTTAGGAGATTAAAGTAGTTTAATATTTGGTGTTTAAAAAAAAAGTTTCGTAGATCAGTTGGTGGATCGTAATCTTGATTTGATCGGATCTGTAATTTGATCGGATCTGCTCTGATCCATAAGTCGTGAATCATGAGTAGATCATGGTTTTGTAAATCTTTCATGGAGCAAATTGGATCGGCGCCAATCCGATCCGATCCATTGCCATGCCTACTTGGAGCTCAATTTGTGAACCTTTTTTTTTTTTTTGTTTACGGAGCAGGAGCATTCATTTACCCAGTTCCTTCATCATTTGTGATCTTCGGTTTTTACTTTCTTGAATTTGTCCAAGTTCCTTCATCATTGGAGCTCTTCTTATTTGTGCGAATTCGACTTAAGTACAAAGCTTTTTCGGCGCCGGCGATGAAGAGAGACGAGTGGGCTTGGTGGGTTTTGGGTGTGGGTTGCCACAAATTGGGGGAGACGGGTATGGTTTTGAGATGGGTTGGATGGGGGGAGTTCACTGTTTCAGAATTTTTAAGAGAGCGGGCGTGGAACGTCAGAGAGTTTGGAAAGAAAAAGTGTTTAGCTGTTGTGTTTTTTCCTTTTGTTTCCAAAATTTTAATTCAGGCCCACCATCTTGGCTTAGTCACAAGCCAAATTAGCAGATTGGTACATTAAAAAAACAATGAAGGTTTTGTAGAAAAACTCGTGGTTGTAGATTGTCTTAAAACTATTCACAATTCTTAACAATAAATTCCAGTTGTACGTGCAACAACTCAACAACTCTATACGAGGCTTGACGTCTAGTTCGACTTGGCTCCCTATTGGTGATTGTCTATTTAGAAATTGTAAACTCTAGGCATGATAGCAGTAAGTGTTTGTTTGATTCTCTTTATTATTTCTTATTATAATTTCACCTACCACTGATTTGACAACTGTCTAACTATCACCACATATTTTAAATTTCAATTAAATCTTTATCACTCATTTCAAATCATTATAATTTCATTATCATATCATAATGAGAATCAAATAAGCACTAGAATTAAAACAAACACAAATGGATCGATTAGGAGAGAGGATGTTCTAAGTGGTTATTTGACACATTTACAGTAGAGCAATGTTTCTTATACAGATAAGAGATTTTCAATTTGGGGAGGGGGGAAGGGGAATCTATTTTTTCTTAATCATTCTATATTAATTTGGCATTCTTCTAACTATTCCAGCATCTTTATGCTCCGTGTTATATATTGTACAAGAATTATATAAGAATGTGATAATGAGTGATCAAGAATAAAGTGAAGACTGTGATAATGAGCATAGATTAAAAAGAAATCAAAGGCATTTAAGGCAAAACTGAGCTAGTTGACAAGTTGAGGAAATATGGCTGATAAACTAGCTTTACCTGTATACAAAATCTATCAGGACGACACATCAGCTCTTTTTTAGTTGAAATTCCTCTTGTTATCAATATCTATTTCTAGCGATAAGAATGTAATTACCATGATTAATAAATATGATATATGTATCTGCCAAAGAAAATAATTATGTAATCTCAGTAACAGTCTCATATGTTGCATGAAAAGAACCACAGACACCCAACCCATGATTAGATATGCCCCTGTTCATATGTAAAGGAATTCAGAACAGGAGTTATATTTGTTTGTTTGTCAATTGTTTGAAAATTTGAATAAATGAAATACCTGCTCGACAAGTTCTTGAATGGTTATTCCTAAAGTAGTCCGATCTGTAGAAAGAAAGCAAATGGTGTAATAAGATATAACAATGTTTTCGTAATAAGATTGCCCCATTTCGAAGATGCAGATAAATATTTGTAGGATACATAAATTATAGTTACCAAAGAAAAATAACTACCATATATTCTTAGTACCCGTTTAGTTAGTTCGGTTTTATGTGGGTAATCAGATGAGTTAGGCTAAATTTTGTCAATTTATTTTCTTTCCAAATCCAGTTACGTAACCACAACATTGTGATGGTTACGAGCTAGTAATGACTCTATGATAGCTGAGGATGGCTTGGATGATAATGAGATAGAGAGTGCAGAAGAAGAAAATGTAGAAACTACTTTGTCAAAAGACGGTGATCCTAAGGTGCCAGAAGTTGGAATGAAATTCAGTAACATTATCATAATATTATTTTATCTTAACATTAACAGGTATTGATTTGACTTGGTTGTATGGGCTATAAATCTTGAGGCATACTTATTTGTCTAATTTTTCTTTTGAGATACAATGTTTGGGCCGAGTTGGAATGGATGAACATTTGTTGATTTGTATCTTTCATAGGTTGTTGGAGGTGACTGACCCGTTAAAGCTGGACTGCAAATTTGAGACCTCAACCCTTGGCGTCTTGAACAATGCTTTGAGTCATGTACTTTGTGTAGAACTATGTTTAAATATGATTTATTGGGTAACTTGTGTTTCAATTGTATAAATGCAATGTATACTACATCTTGACACTGGTTTTGTAGTGATACTTGTTGATTAGGCATAATGTAGTCATTCAAACGGTATTACTTGACATTTATGCCATTATATTGTTGTGTGCACAGGATGGCTAAGTCTGAATTATAGGGGAGACCCTGTCAATTTCTCTTTTTTTAAAACAATATGGCATCTATATATGTAATGGAAAAGGACTTGGAGCACATATATAAGAATACAAGCCGAGCGTTGGCGCTCTATACAACAACAGTAATGAGACTATGACTATGTTACAAGAATTAAACAGGACAACAAGTATAAAAGTGCCACACAAGGCCTAACTAATCCATGATAGTTGAGATTACAAAATATCCAAATATAAACATGAAGCATAGACATAAATACAAACTTGGATAGAACGGACGTCGTTATTCACAAAAGAAAATAAAATTCCATCAATAAAATTCCATCAACTACATTGCACCTAGCAATAATCACTACCCCGAACTTTATACCATAAGACAAACAACTTGGTCTATAAAAGTCTTTACATAGCCCGCTATTAGTAGAAACAACTAAAAATTTCTATATTTCTTGCTCCATCTTGTTCTTGTCATGGCAAATGGTCATCTTTAATGTGATTTTCCCACCTTCGGCCATTGTTACACTTGCAAATATATGAACAAGTTGGCGAACATCTTTATTTGCAACTTGCCCATCTTCACTTGTATCTCAACCTCCATTACTGCTAGCTTCACTACCGTCTTATTTGAAGTAACGGCACCCAGTGCAGTTAAGGAAAAGCCTTCCTTTGTTTTTGCTATCTATAGTTATCTTTGTATCAAATTAACATCACCATAACAAAGAATAAGAAACTAAAGTCAGGGAGTAAGAAGAAGACCAATAAAATTTCTCAAGCATCCGAAAGTGAGAATATGAAATTAACATTACAAAGCATCAATGTTATGAGGGGAAAAAAATCAACCTTCAACCTTAAATATAGCTTGCAATAATATTAGCCACATTTGTAGTTAAAATTTTCTTTCTTAAAAAAAAAAAAATCAGTGAATGTGAATAAACTCTCCTTAATTTCTATTTTACTAGTATGTCTCCTGTGCGATACACGGAAAACAATAGTTGATTAAAGAAATAATGATGGGGCAATAAATTATTCTAATAATCAGAGATATCTATATCATCATCATGTAATAATTTTAACTAATTAAGTGTGTTTGCACTATATAGCAAATTTGTATCTTTCAAGTGGATAATATTTTCGTTGTCTTATTTCTTATAAACTTTATACTGATTTGCTAAATCTTTATATTAACCTTATTATATTTCTACTTTTACAAAGTGAATTAATTATTCTTTATTATGTGGAAAGATGAAAGATATCTGTTTTCCTATAAAAAGAAGAATTTCTACCCATTTCCACCACCTCACTCAGTCACAATGCCAGACCAAAAACAATCATTCTCCGGTGTTGATTCGAGCTTACCGTGAACACAAAAGTATAGATCATGCTCAACGATGCAAGATGTAAGACTCTAACTGATTCAAAAGATAATGTATCGATCCTTGTTCCTATGGTTACAGTGAGTTATAGATTTCTTACAAAAATAAAATGCAATAAAATAAAAAATAATGTGTAGAAAAATTATATCCTTTTGCAACTACAGAGATATTTCAACCAAGACAACTTTAGGAAAAGCAAATGACTCAAATACATATCATTCTATAATTGTTTCTTGATCCCATCTTGATAAAAAACTTGAAACTTTCACGGTGGAGCTTGGTGGTTCAAAAAAAGAAAACAAAGAAGGTAATATATAAAACTATTATCCATTATAAATTCCAAAACACCAAACATAAAATTTCTATTTCTAAAACTTTACTAATAATAACATTAATACCTTTAAGAGGTTGAAGATAATATGTGACTATGTTGGAAAGATGATAATAGAAGGAAGCCAAAAAGGAAATTAGCATCTGTAATTCATAATAGGAAGCAAAGTAGTGAAGAACTTACAAAATATATTTCCTATTTCCAAAAGAAGAAATGTGTTAAACTTGCTCTAGCTTCTCATGCCTTGTAACTAATTTTAGTGTTGCTTCAAATGATTACGATGCCATTGCACAAAATTATCATTGAAATTGGGAGTCTATAAAAACTGAAAATATAAAATGTTGCCAGCAAAATAGAATGAATTTTTCAAATGCGTAATTATATACTCAAATGTAGAAAGAGTGAAAGTAGTTACTTTCATTTAGTAGGCAGCTTATGAGATAATAAGGTGATTTAATAAATTAAATTAGAAAAACCATTTCACTTCCTCGGCAAATAATTGAAAAGGTCAAAGTTGAACATATGAGTGGTTATTAAGACAGGTATATTATAAAAGAGGAATCTGAAAAAAATAAAACTCAAAAATATTTCCAAATTGCTATATACAAGTGAAAAGTAGGTGGTTACCACTACTACATTATTAAAAAATTAATAAATCAGTAGGAAAAAAAGGAAAAAAAATAAAAATCAACATATTCTAGTATCTTTTTAGGTGGGAGAAATATATTGAAATCACTGTTACTTTTCTTATATATAGATTTTACTGATGCTTGAGAAATCTGCTATATAGTATATGGATTTCAGATTATTCAAATGCCACAATATTTTTTTGTTTGAAAAATTCTTTTCCAAAAACTTCAATAATAA
This sequence comes from Nyctanthes arbor-tristis, assembly GCA_963692815.1. Taxonomy (NCBI): domain Eukaryota; kingdom Viridiplantae; phylum Streptophyta; class Magnoliopsida; order Lamiales; family Oleaceae; genus Nyctanthes; species Nyctanthes arbor-tristis. The sequence continues at coordinate 71,544 of CAVNYN010269023.1, forward strand.
AAATAAAAAAAAATGAAAAAACGGTGTCGACCGTAGTCATTTTAGCCTTTGAAACTATAACAGAATAACGGTTAAAAGATGCCAAATTTTTTTTTTAAAGAATATGATTATTGCTCATTCAAATCATTCGAGTCATACAAAATGGAGGCCGTAAGGAAACATGGTACGTCTTTTCAAATTGAAGGCTAGGGAAAGAAACAGATAATCTAACGAGCTCATGGGCTAGCATATTTGCTTTTCTCTTCGTAAAAGTAATTGAATGGCCGGCGTGACTTTACTGGATTTCTCATGCAGATAAACTCTATGCATGATAAAACCATTTTAAAGGACAGATGGAAGTAATAAAATGATTCACTTCTGGCCCAACAATGCCATAGCTAATTTCTCAAGCATCAGTAAATACCAGTCAGATTATTCATACCTAAAACCCTGACCCCAGTCAGATTTTGCACGTTTCTTTTTAAAAAAACAGATCTGATTCTAATTTTGAAACCAAATCCACTGATGTGGCGCACAGCCAGCGCTACATGGATAGGTGATGGGCCCGCTTCCAAATTCTTTCAAAAACCCCCAACTCCTCTTTCAAAATTTGCTGCTCCCAGCATTTTCTACCCATCCACCACCGTGAAATCTATAGTGAACCTTCCTTTCAAAAGCCGAACCTCGCGCAAATTCAACCGGTGGTCAGACTAGCAAAATTCTATGTGGCTCAACCTCATTCCAGTCGAAAGAGATTAAGGGGGCGCAAAATTCGCTGGTTTTACTATTATTGAAGACATAGATATGCTTGATTGAGGTGTCATGCAATTCCCAGAGATGGAGATAGTCTCTATGGGAAGCAAAGAGGTAGAGGTGGAGGTGGAGGTGGAGATGGAAGGGGATGCTGCGGTGGGGTTGGGATGGAACATGAGCTTGGTCGGTGGATAAGGGAGGCCGAAAAAGAGGGATGAAGTGGGCTTGAGTGTTAAAGGGTCATGGTCGAAGAAAAGAATATCTATCCGGTTGCTGAATTCTTCAACAAAGCTGTCGACGGCAATGCAGCAGAGGTGGAGAGAGGGAGCGGCGTTGGACGCGGCCGTGGCGTAGATGGGATGGGAGAATCATAGGTGATTCCCATGGCTTTAGGTCCAAGTCTTTCTCCCGAAGCTTTAGGTCCTCAGCCTCTCCACCCCTTAAAGTTCTTGCTTCTACCTCCCATAAGCCTTCCCAATCGTCGCTGCTTGGCCATGCCCTCCTGCTGCTGGGTTTTCCCATGGCTACGCTGGGGCTATGGGTACACAGTAGTTTTCATTTCCTGCTTTCCCTATCCTTAGCCCTTCTTGTAAGGATGGTGAGCCAAGTGTTCAATTCTCTGTGGAGCAGCTGGACGTTCTTGAGAGACCATGTAAATTCGTGCTTATTGGCAAGTCTTCACAATCTAGGCCATCCATAGATATTATTAGACATGCTTGTTTTCACGCTGGCTTTAAAGGCTATTACACTCTCAGTTTGCTTGATGCTAGGCACGTCATTATACACTTTGCTTTGGAAGAATACTATATTTCCTTGTTCTCAAAATCATCTTGGTTGATTGAAGATTGCCTTGTGAGGATCCTAAAATAGACTCTAGGATTCAATTTTCTTATTGAAAGCCCAGTTGCACCGGTTTGGGTCTCCTTGCCAGGCTGCCATACATCTTTTTTCAGCATGAAAACTCCATTAAATCCAGTGCGGCTTGTTTGAGGTCTCCGTTGAACATAGGAAAGGAAAAAATGCCTAAACATAAGGATTCTAATGGTAAAAGCCAAGCCGAGAAGCACCCACCCCCAGTGAATTCAAATTTGAAAAATGCGCCATAGGTGACAAAACCAGAATAACCATAACAGGAAGGAAAAGTTTAGTTCTAAACAGGCTTTTTCTATCGTGGCTAGGAGTAATGTGTCAGTTTATGGGAAGAAGGCAGAAAGTAAAGTTGCAGAAGAGGAGAAAAAGATAGATTTTGTGATGGAATGTTTGGTACAACTTGAAAGCATGTTATACAAACAAGCTGGGCTAAAAACTACCAGGCGTAGAGGTAAAGGCCAAGAAGGTTGGTCTGACCAAGTGGGCGTGGACAGTGGGCTGAAGAATCGAAGCACTAACACAGATATGCCAGCTGGCTATAGTGGGACAAAGTTTGAAATTCCTAAAAAGAGAAAGCGGGCCAAAACTAAAAGACAGACTGATCAAAACAAATCCATTGACAACACAATTGGGCCGTTGTAGCAATTCTCCCTGGCAAAGAAATGCACCCTAATTTTGACGAGGCGGAAAAGACATCTGATAACCCGTTCCAAATTTTGGCAGCAATGAAACACCAAAACCAAGATTCTGACTTAGCACCAGACTCTTACAGAGAAGATGAAAATGATGATTTGGACGAGATATTCTCACCACTTGTTGGAAATTTAGAAACAGAAGGAGAGTCATCAAATGGAAATTATGAAGAAGAAAGATGGCAGGATGAGAATGAATAATCTGAGGCTTCTAAAGTAAAACAAAAACTAGAATGTCAAGATGATTAACACATCATTTGGAATGTGCGAGGCATCGCTAAAAAGAACGCTAGAAGAAGACTTAAATTTCCTAGTGCATGAGCACTAAATCCGTCTTGTTATTGTTATCGAACCTTTTGTCAATAAATGCAAAATTAGACATTTTGGACTGGAACTTGGCTTTGACTCAATTGTTTCGAATAAAAGTGGTCATATTTGGATAATGTGGAAAAGGCAAATTTACTATCGTTTTGTTTTAGATGATGATCAAATTGTCCATGTGGAAATTTTGGATGCCAATTCTGGGGGGGCTTTTCTGTTCTCGGTTGTGTATGCTATCTGGAATTATGTTACGCGAAGGAGTCTTTGGGAAAATTTAAAAAACATTGCTCAAGGGGTGAGTGGGCCATGGTTTGTCGCTGGAGCGATAGGTTTCTTAGGAATAGAAGAGCTGGTGCAGATTTTTTTAACTCTATTTTTTATTGTAGTCTGGTGGATGTGAGCTTGAACGGAGCTCGCTTTACTTAGACAAATGGTAGAATTTGGGAGAGGCTTGTAGCGACCCAAAATATTCACCTGCTTGTATCATGACTTTTATTGTTGAATAGAACTATTACATTATTTTAATAATTAAATAATAAAAGAGAAAGAATAAATGCAAATATGTTAATATTTGCAGTAGACTTTAGTCGTTCATTTTGAAATGTTTTAACTTTTCTCATTGTCAATGGTTTTGGAGTTTTCAAAATGCTATTATATAGTAATCTCTAAGAGCTTTGTATTGACGCTAAAAACTATTTATTTGGATTTTATTTGACCTTTCGATATTAAATTGAAAGGTGAGTCGATAAAAAGACGAAAGAAAAAAACAATAAATGTTGCCATGCGGTGGGCCATCATGTAGGGCAAAAGAGGAGAAACGTGGAAGGTCTTTTTTGACAAAAATTAACAACCTTTGCATCATTGTCAAGTGTCAACTATACATTGGACATAAATTCCTATAAATAGGAGAAGATTTTCTATGCATTTGTATCAAACCTTCCTCTTCTCTCTTTTTCTCACTCTCTTTTTCTCTCACTTCCCCTTCTACTTCTATAAATTATTTCTTAGCCCCCTTATGCTTTGACCTATGCCACTTTGGTCCCCCAACTACTCAAATACATTTTTTGCGCACAAGAGAATTCTATGCTTATGCACTAAAAGAATAGAAATGGGGAACTATCCACCTATAAAGGAATTAAGATATAATTCCAATTAAATAATTTGTCCTCTTTACACACATTTAAATTTAAGAAGACGAGGGAAAATTCGAAGGCATGATGTGCTAACGAAAGAGGAAGCAAGGAAAGAAGAAGTTAATATCGCAAAATAATCCCGATTAAGGATTCAATGTGAGTTATCTTTACACCCTTTATCATGTGTTTTATGAAATATTTGAGAAATATCCAAGTGTTACATATTTTTTGATTCATGATGATGATAACGGTGCTATTATGTGAGAAAATTCTTATGTTGTAATATATAATGATGTTGTTATTATTCAAGAAAGTTCCTCTAATGTCAAATATTGTTCGTGATGAGCCACAATAAAATAAGTTATCTATGTGAAGTATGTATGTGATTCAATTCATGTTATATATAACAATTAAAGTACAAGTGCTGTCAAAAGACAAAAGAATTACATCTAGTTCTTTCTTATTAGTTTCAAAACAGAATTATGTTCGGTACATGAAATGTTTAGTGCCAAGGAAATTCTTTAAGGTTGTGGAAGACTACCAAGGTAATATATGATCAAACCTTCAGAATTAGTTATACTTTTGTAAGGCACCTGGATGACCTATGATCAAACCTCATGTTATATTATAACCGAATCAATTATATTGAGCGCTTGGGGTAAGACATGTCTATGATATAATTCGAGCCTAAACTCACGTTTTTAAAAAGAAAAACTTGCATGTGTAAATATTTCTCACTGAATATTCCATATTCATTTTTTCCATGTTTTCAAATTTTAGGTGCTTGGAATCTATAGGAATTGAGCTCCTAGGAAGCCTCGGGCACGGGTGTCTATATGGCGATATTATCGAGTCAAGACCTATGGGAATCACTGGCTTCATTACTGCTAACCGTTGATGTTGGAATGATGAACATTATGGATCATTAAACTCTGTGATATGGACTTATTATAAACTTCAATTATAAAAGTAAAATCAATTAAGTCACAAACTTTAACACTTTTAAAATGAGAAATAATGAACATTTAAAATAATAATAACTACACATAAACCCTTGATGAGGAGAAGCGATCAGAAAGCTCATGACAGGGGCGTTACAAGTGGTATCAAAGCAAGTAACTCATGGCTAGGTTATTACAAGGCTGGACGAGCTTTTGAAAACATTGATTTTGTTAACCTGATGGAACATTTTCAAATCTTGATACCAAATAGAAATGTGTTTGATTATTGGCCTATTATCATTGAAAAGCAACCAATCACAAGTAAGTCTCCATCTACTTTCAGATTTATTAATGCTTGGACTAAACATAGGGGTTTGTGGAAATTGTGGAAGAATGTTGGAAACATCCCATTGAGGGAAATAGCATGTGGGTGCTGTGGAAAAAGTTGGCCACACTTAAAATTGTTCTTAAAGAGATGTGTCTGATTATTGTCCTATTATCATTGAAAAGCAACCAATCACAAGTAAGTCTCCGTCTACTTTCAGATTTATTAATGCTTGGACTAAACATAGGGTTTTTTTGGAAATTGTGGAAGAATGTTGGAAGCATCCCGTTGAGGGAAATGGCATGTGGGTGCTGTGGAAAAAGTTGGCCAAACATAAAATTGTCCTTAAAGAGTGGAATAAAACGGTTTTTGGGAACATCTTCTCCAATGTTAAAGAGACGGACGAGGTTGTCAACAAATTGCAAAAGGGATACGATGAACAACAAAACCAAGAAGCTAGAGGCAAATTGCACGAGGGACACGCTATCTTATTCCAAGCTTTAGCCATTGAAGAATTCGTCCAAAGAATATTTTCAACAGCTCTACCAAGAAGAACAAATTTCGATTCAAGAGGAGCTATTGGAAGGGCTGGAATTTACTATTAGTGAGGAGGAAAATGAGGCCCTGCTCATAACTCCAGATGATGAAGAAATCAACAAGCCATGTTTGGAATGGATAAAAACACAGTGGCAGGGCCTGATGGCTTTAGCACATGGTTCTTTCAGTTCTGTTCGAAAATTGTGGGTAAAGAGGTCTGCGAAGCCATCAAAGCTGCCTTCCTTGGACATTACCTTTATAGGACTTTCTTATGCACAACCATCAGTTTCATTCCCAAAAAGGATAAACCTGAATGTTGGAAGGATTACAGACCCATCAGCATATGTAATGTCTTCAATAGACTCCTTGCTAAGGTCATAAATGATAGGCTCACTATGCTACTGCCTAAATGTATTTTGCCAAACCAGAGTGGATTCGTGAAAGATAGGGACATCGCTGAGAACATTCTGTTGGCTCAAAAAAATGATATCTCAGTTAGACAAGAAAATCATTAGAGGAAATGTTGCCATCAAGCTTGACATAGAGAAAGCTTATGACAGATTAAACTGGAAATTCTTGGAGAGGGTTCTTTTTAAATTCGGATTCTCTCACAAATGGATTGGATTGGTTCAGATATGTAGCTTTATAAGCTGGTTCTCTATTCTTGTTAATGGTTCTTTAACTGGAATTTTTCAAGCTTCTAGAGGAATGGGACAAGGGGACCCTTTATCCCTAAGCCTGTTTATCCTTGCTGCCGAAGTTCTATCCAAGAACCTGAATTCTCTTATTACTCAACAAGCTACTATGAGATTCAAATATGGTTGGAGAGTTCCCATATCCCACCTTGCTTTTGCTGATGACATCCTCATTTTTTGCAACGGAAGAGCTATGAAACAACTAAATAATCTGTTTCTTAAATATGAAGAGTCATTTGGCCAATTGATTAACAAATCCAAAAGTGTGTGTCTCTATGGCAAAAATTCTAATCTCAAGCAACAGAGTTAGAGCATTATTGATTTCAAAGACGGAACTTTGCCTATTACTTAACTTGGTGCAGGGCCACAAGAAAATCTGCCATTTTGACAAATTGGTGGGAAAAATTAGAAACTGCACCTCTAGACGGATCAAGAAAACCTTATCTACTGGTGGAAGATTACTCCTTATTCAGAGTGTACTTTCTGTTACACCTCTTTCCACTCTTCAAACTGTTAAAGCCCCTATTGGAGTTCTGAAGAATCTAAAAGCACTATTTGCCAAATTTTTCTGGGGTATACTGAAGTTGAAAGGAAGTTTCATTAGGCTAGATGGTCAAAACTTTGTAAACCAACAGAAGAAGATGGAATTGGGATTAGGTCTTTGAGAGAGATGGTTGACTGCTTTAGTACTAAACTTCGGTGGAAGTTTAGACAAAAAAAAAAAAAAAACACTCTATGGGCTAATGCTTTTGCACTCCAAATATTGTCAAAATATTCACCCTACTCAGAGGCACATTAAACAGCTTGACTCCTCTGTTTGGAAGAGACCGAAGGAAAGGGAAAAATTGGCTGAAAACTTATCAATTGGCAAATTAGAGAAGAAAAATGCTTCTTTTGGATTGATCATTGGCTTGATTCTGAGTCTCTCATTAATAGAGCTGGAAAGTGAAGGATTTCATACGCAATGGAACCTGGTACCCTAACAAGTTAAGAGATTGGGTGGACCATGACATTGTTAATTGCATTTTACATGTTCCAATTGTTCTTGGCCCTGACATAATTAAATGGAACATGTCCAAAGTAGGGGATTTTGATTTCTCAAGCATGTGGCAGCATTCCAGAATTAAACATGCTAAAACAATTGAGAGGAAAATGATTTGGCATAAGCATGTCCCAAAAAAAAAAAATTTAGTGTGTTCCGCTGGAAACTATGGCACAATTGGATCCCCATTGACTCAGTGCTCTAGCAGAGATTCAAGATCACTATGGTGTCCAAATGTCAATGCTGCTCTTCGTGCGAGACTCCGAGCACGTCTTCTTTAGGAATCATATTGTGAAAGAGGTTTGGAACCACTTTGTTGATATTCCTGGTCTCAAAAGATGGCTTATTTCTTCATTTAGCCAACTAATCATGCTTTGGACTGCCACTTGTAAGAAACCCAAACCTCTTGCCATTATCCTCAATCTTGGAGTTTGGTTTATTTGGTACGAAAGAAATGCTTCCAAACACCAACAGAAACCTATGAATAGCAGGAATATTATTCAAAATATTGAGAACACAAATTTTCTATTGCAAAAAGCTAATCTAATTTCTGAGGAATTTTGGCAAGGAAACATGAACTACAGATCTTATTTCTGGCAAAGGTACCATGGCTTTCAAAGCTTGAGACAACATATTCAATGAAGTAAGCCTCCAGTTGGTTCATTCAAATTAAATGTGGCAGCAGCTTGGCATTGGAAGTAAGGTGAAACTGCTATTGGTAGAGTTGTTAGAAATTGGCTTGGAAAGGTCATTTGTGGCTTTGGTTTTTATATAGGTAGGGGAACTAAACTTAAGGCTAAAGTTGAGGCTATTAGGTTGGGGATTCAACTTTCTATCAGACAGAAAAATCCTGTCCGAATTCTGGAAACAAGTAGTTTAAAAGCTCTTAGTTTGGTTAAGCACGGTTGTGAACAACACTCTTGAGCAAGAAATTTATGGGATCAAAACCATGGCTAGCAGCTGCAATCTTAAATTAAAGCATACTTATAGAAGGGCTAACAAAGTCTTTGAAGCCTTGGCTTGCCAAGTCTCAATCTCAAAAAGCATCACCTCAGCCCCCCTAATGATTTTCCCATTCTTATTGCTAATCTTACTTCCAATAATGCACATGGGACCAGATTTTCATAGTCTGTTTCCCAGCAGTTGGACTTGGAACCTTAGCGAGAGAATTCTAGTTTCTTTTCTCAACTGGTTACCCATAACCTTTGAAATATATCCAGTAGGTCTTTCCCCATGTTTCATGGTTGTGTTGTTGGTTAATCTCCCCTTCCAATTTTTCTAGTTGTTTGGTTTTATGCAGGGTCTCGGACAATGTAGATTGCCTAACGGTAAGCTGCCAGATGAGAAATTTTGGGCCTTCATTAATCCAACACCACTCCAGTTGGACAAAACTTGTACCCCCAAAATTCAAGAAATAACCACAACTTCAAACCAAGTTTTGCAGAGTAAAAATCCCCAGCCTTCTACCAAAACCCGACATTTCCTTTACTTCCATTTATTTCACTCTTAAAGTAAACCCAATCTACCAACAAAAAGCTCTGCATATTACTTCTACCCTCTGGACCAAGGTTGTTGAAATCGCGATTTGGATCGTAAAATCGCACGATTTTACGATCCAAATCCATAAAATTGATCCAAATCGCTTGTAAAATCGGACTTTTGTAGACTCGCATTTGAATCGCAATGGAATCGTTCAGAATCGAGCAAAATCGCGATTCCTGCGATTTGTGCGATTTTCTCAGGTACGTAGAAGCATTTTCGGTGAACGGAGGAAGAACCAATTCAGTCCGATTTTCTTAGGTAAGTCACTGTCTTTTGGACTGCTGAAGCGCGAAAGCAGCGACAATGGTAGATGAGTTGCAAGAAAGAAGAAGAAAGAAAGAGATCTAGTTTAGCTTTTGAAAAATGAAAAATTGAGTTGCAGACATGAAGAATAACACGGTAGTAGCACTCTTGCAGAGAAGTAGGAGGACGAGGGGGAAGGACTCGAGAAAGAGAATTTGGACAGAAGACTTATCACTTTATGTTTCCAATGCTTTCCCACTTCGGTCAAATGTGTCCAGTTGATGATTAATATTTTATTAATTTTACATTTGAGTATTTGACTGAAAGGATGCAGAGTTTTTTACTTTTTCCTTTATTAATATTTAATTACTATATATGGGACTTATCTGGATTCAAAAAATATATATATGTGACGTATCTCCTTCTTTCCTTTTTTTTTTTAATTTTTTTTGCACACTATAACACGTTAATTACTATTGTACATTATCTTTATTTAAAAAAATTATTAAGCATACTATAACTATTACAAAATTAAATCCACACTATAATTATGAATTTTGTTATAAATTAGTTTGTTACTTATTTATCAACATTATACATATAGTTCTTATTATTTAATTTCTTATTGAATATTTTTGGCTTTTTTTCATATTTTTCGGTAATTTTAAATTAATTTTAATAGAATCTTACGATTTACGATTCAATTTACCAATTTGATTTTTAAAATCTTTGATCAATTCGATCCAAAAATATGATTTTAACAATCTTGCTCTCGACCCAGAAGAAATTCCCTGAAATGCTGCTGCTCTATGGTAATAAATGCAGATGCCAGTGTTATTTGGAAAAAGCAGTGGCTATGTTGACTTGCTCCCCTGACGTTTACAAAAGAAAACCTCTACTCATGGCTGTTAGTCCACTCGACATTTCTACGGCAGATTAGAACCCAAGCAAGCTGTCTCACTTGGAAAGTGGCATACAAGGATGACAAGCAACTCAAGCCTTTACTTATTATTAGTGGTAGAAGTGAAGCACTAGCATGGACTTCAGCCCCGGAAGTCTTCTCAGTTGCAGTGGACGGAAGCATTTCTGAATCCATCCCAGTTGATCCAGTTGTGATGCTGTTCGGCCACGATAGGACACCTTTTCATCTCTCAATTCCACACCTGGGTATTCAATTTGAAAGAGCAACAATTCTCATGTACCAAAGCTTCTTCAATCATTTCTTTACCAAATTTCAGATTCATGAAGCTTGCAGTTCGTCTATTTCAAGAAGCCCTAGCAGATGTTTATCGAAATCCACTGGACTACACCTCGCTCGACTCTACTATTGCTGAGATTTTTGATGCTGATGAACCAGATGTTATGCAGTATGACTTCTTCGCGGGAGAAACTGTCAAATGTTTTTCCTTGGAAAGTTGAAGGCAAATGAACCGAGAATGGATGAATTTATGGATTCAAAATCAGCACATTCCTCCTGGCATTCTCCAAGAGGAAACTCTGGCTACTCACATCCACAATGGGAACCTCTCAACGTCTGAAAACAGAAAAGTTCCGAACAGTCCTTGTGCGAAATCGGAAGAATAGAAATGCTTGGTTCCCTGCTAGAATTAAAAGAACAGGCAAAAGTCTTTCTGTGTTTTCTGGTGGGCTTTGTTGAACTTCTGCAAAAGGCTTCTTGACAAGGGATCTTTGAAGACAATGATGACAGTTTAATTTTGTGTTGTTCCTTAACGGTTTCTTTGTTTCTTTGGTTTTTTGCATATTTTTTCTTTTTCTTCTGTTTGTCTTGCTCTGGTTGGAAACGAGTTGAATCTCTTCTTTTCCCAGCTTATAAAATGAATGTTTTATCAAAAAAAAGAAAAAAGAAAACACTCACCGATGGTGGACGGAATAAGAACGGACAACGGTTGTACTTTAATTCCAGTTAAGGGGCAATTTGGGCATTTAATATTTTTGGGTAAGGTAAAATATATTCATACTACATTTTTTATAGTTACACCATATTTTTATTATATTGAAGGTCTTTAATCTTTATAACTTGTGAAGTTGTATCCCAACAAATCTTATTGTATTTTTTTCTGAACTGTTTAATTAAATTTTATATCTTATTTCTTAATAATGGTTGTTATTCAAAAATTTTTATTCATATGTCTTAAATGATAGGAAAATATATATTTTACTTTTACATATTTTTCTTTTTTGACTTATCTAAGAGATTTAAGTGGTTTTTATACCAAAATTTTTAGAAGAACATCATTGTTAGATATAATATGTAATAATCAATAGAAACTAAGAATAAAAACATAACAAAGAAAAAGTTAATGCTTAATCTAAAAATAAGAAAAATGAAGAATATTAAACACAATTAGAATATAGTGTATTTAATAAAATAGGTGGTGTCAATAAAACCACATTTGGGTAATATTTCGGGCACACCAGATGCGGACACCTATCATTTTTCTTGTGTGTGGGCTAGGTTAGGGAATATCTGGTGAGCGCAGTCATTACTTCATGGGCCCAAAAAAAGGCCCATCACGAAGCGTAGGCACAAAACCCTAGTTCTTCTCCTATAAATCAGAGATCAAGAGCTTCGGCCATCAGTTTCATCCGCCCTTTGATTGTATCACGAACGATCATCCTTGTTTCATAATTTCTGCAAATTTTCTAGCCATTCGTTATAGATTTTCCGTGTTTCTTCTGAATCAGTTGGTATTTCTTATGTTGTCCTCTGTTTTAGTAAAAAACCACAGCTGAAAGATGAAAAATCTTTGTTCGGGCAGATTTATGTATTTATTGTGAATTTATGTAATTTTTTTTCATAAGTTTCACAGTCGTCCTATTTTCAACCGGTCGGAGTTATATTTTCAATTATTTGTTAATATTTCTCAAGTTTTTGGTACTGGAAGTTTGTTTGTTCGGTAATGATTGATTTTCTCCCAACTTTCACTTTCTTTTAATTCACCTTTCACTCAATCTGATTACCTTTTCAATTATTTATGATATTCCTTAAGTTTTTGTACTGCAAGTTTGCTCCATGATGATTGATTTGCTTTAACCACACCGAATAGCTGGTGGATCGGAGTCGCTTGGTTTTAGGTTGAAGGAAACTTTTTGGTCCACGTAGAATTTGCTTGAGGGTGGCTTTATGAATCTTGGCTCTGTGAGGGTTTTTATGAGAGTGAATTCTCTCCCTTTACAGAGTCGAGATGAAGGCAATTTCAAACAATATCTAAGTGCTGATTCCTTTGATCTAAACGCTTGAGGATTTGTGATCCATCTGTCTTCTGTGGAAAACTTTGGCCATTTCCTGAGAGCAAAATTCTTCTCCAATTGTCATAATATGTTGATTGAGCAATTGAAATTTCAAAATTATGGTCTCTTTCTCCCAATGTTGTCAGATTTTTTGCGTGAAATGGTGGTGGATGAGAAGGCAAAGGGAGGGAATGGCTGCTGGAAGCACTTCGGTTGGGAGTGGTCGGGAATGAATTTATTTCATACTTTGAAGTTTCTTTCATTTCCGATTCCTCCCATGCCGGAGGTTTTCGGAGATTCCTCCCCATTCCTTCTGTTTGATTTGGATATTAAAGGAAGAAAAATGGTTGCTGTGAAGTTGCAATATTTGTCACGGGGAAGATTTCGGATATCTTATTTGCGGAACAAATGCATCTTTTTCGCAGAAGTAATCTAACTGTTAATTATTCTTGATTGTTATTGTTTCATAATACACCATAATACTCATTTTTTATAAAGTTTGTGGCAGCTGTTAAAAGGATGAACTAGTCCAGTAATTGTTGTTATAAAATGGTTCGGTGTTTTAAAAGCTAGTTTAGTTGTTTCTATATCATGCATTAATTGTGTTTTTGTTTCTTACTTATGTGCGTTTGGACGGCTCTTTAGAACTTGGTGAAACGTTGGACTAGAGAAATTGTTTTTTTTTTTTTTTTAAAAGGATTATGAAGTGTCATAATATTGAAGTACTAGAAATTTTTGTTAAAGACAATTTTTTTACTTACATTAGTAATTTTAGCATTTTAATTATTTTTGTAGTTTTGTGGTTATATTGACATTATATTTTTTATTAATTATACCGCAATTTGATTTTACTCATCATTTATTACATTTTTAATTTTTTACAATTCAATTATTAACTTATTTTACTCATAGATATTTTAATTATTAAAATTTCATTAGAATTGCTTAGTATTTTTAAATAAACAAAAATAATATATGTAATTATGCACAAATATTTATTTTCATATGATTTTGAGGTTTACAAATAAAATTTTTTTAAATGTATTCGATAATTAAATACAAGCGGATGGTCAAATAAAAAATTCAAAGAAGAAATGCTGCTGAAACTCTTCGGGTTTTAAAAACTATAAGAAATGAAGTTGATGGATGTTCACATTAATAACTTTTAGGGTTTTAAAAGCTATAAGAAATGTAGATGATGGATGTTCACATTAATAACAATGTGGTGTATTTAATAAAATAAGTGGTGTATATATAATTAGTTTAATATATTTGTTGCTTTTTTTTGAATCATCTATTAATTGGTACGTATCTCTTCAAATAGTCATATTTGCCCTGTATTTTTTGTTGGCGTACTTTCAAATGATAAAAAAAAAAAAAAAGAGTTGTGTTTTTGTTTAAAAGTAGAATTGGTTATGAGAATGAGGGGGTACAGTATAAGTGGTTCATGTCAAATACATAGACTTGATTGTGTTTTTAAATAGAAATAGTTTATAAACATGGGCCAATTGCTGTTTCTTTTTCTAAACTTATTTGAGATATTTATTTGCTTTCTTGATTTAATTAAAGTAGTGTACAGGTTATTACTCCGTCTCCCCTTGAAAATAATTTCAATTTTCATTTTTGTTTGTCTTAAATTATAGTCAATTTGTATTGTTTAATCTTCAAATTTTCTTATGTGTCTGTTTAAGGTCATCTCTAATTTAAAATTCTATTAGATTTTTTTCACTTGTGCGTTGCACAGGTAGATTTATAATATACATTCTTATCAAATTTGATGTTTGAGTGTGGACATCATTTTATGAATAAAGTAAAATATATCAATTGTATTGTATAAATTTACGAATTGATATGCGAGTTACAATTTACTATGGAATATTCGTAGTAAAATACTTGAGTTTATAATTCTAGTCTCCTTTAAATTTGTCGTGAAAATTTACACATCCAGTTTATGTAAAGTTGATAATTAATAGTCAAATAATTAGAGATGTAAATTTGAGTCATCAATCTATAAATTTGTGGAGACATGTCTCTGATATGACGATTCGTCATTCTTAATCAGGGCAAAAGAAAAGATATGAGACAACATTATATGACCCATCCTGGCTCTAGAGCGAGGTGAGTTAGGTTGGATTCACACTATAGACTCATGACGTACAGTTTTTTTTATTTTTAATAAATTTATTTAGAAAAATGTGTAAAAATTATTAGAGATGACAATTTGACTAATCGATTATTAAATCCGTGGTAGTTTATTTTTATTTTTTTATTATATTAAGTTTTTGAAAGTATTTTTTTATCGAATTGAAAGAATCATGTTATTATATTAGTTACTGTTGAGAACTTTAAAATTTTAAATAAAGATTTTATTTTATTCTATGTTCATCAATTAATAATGCGTTACATATAACATTAATCGAAAAAGGAAAAAATCTATGAGTCCTTTTGTGGGTTATGGTGATGTCTCAACCGGTTCCATGACCTAACTTGTTTTAACGCGCTATATGAGTTTATAGGTTTGGAGCGGGTCTGGGTGACTTTAAGACTCATGGAGCGGGTCTAGAGTATGGAGATCGGAAGAGCCGTATCTCTATCTCTATAAATAATCATATCACAATTAATTATTACAATTATAAGTTTAGTCTCTCACTCGTGCGTTGTACGAGAAGACTAATTTTCTAAAAAGTTTAATAATAATAAATAATAAAATATTAAACAAATACATATTATCAGATTTACATAGCAGATCGGATAAATAGACAATTTTAATTTAGTATTTGAATTATTAAATTAGTGTTTTCTTAATACTCTATGAATAGTTACCTACTTATGTAAAATAAAAATATCAATTAATATTCAACTTGCACATTGTTTGGAGAGATAAATTCTCAATGTTTTATATAAAAAAATTCATTACATAAATTGTAAAAAACAATAAATACTCATAATAATAATTAAATCAAATCAAATAACAATATGAATTCAGTCGATATTTTAAATGCTTCACATCTATGGAGAAAAAAGACTAAAAAATAAATTATTTGCATCATCTATAACCTAATTGTTACAATATAAATAATATAGAAACAAAGATTAAAAAAATAATCACAAAGATTTTTAAATTAAATCATAGATGTAAAGAAAATAAATTTTAACTATATATTATAATAGAATTACATTATGTGTCTTTAGTTATTGATGTGAAGCAAATTAATAGATATTTATTACACAAAAGAGAAAAATAAATAAATCAGTTGATTTGCTCCAAGTTATTCTAAACTAAGTTTTCATTTATAATGTAAGTTATTTTGAAATAGATTTCTTAGTTATTTTAAAAAAAATTTTGATTTCAGTATTATCAAGGGCTCTATAAAGGAAATTTTGAAAATCAAACAAACATAAATAATAAATAAATAGAGATAATATTAGACAATTATATAATTTTAGATTAATAAAAGAAGAAAACATCCGTAAAGAATCATAATGCAACGCAGCTTTGAGTTCATAAAAATGTCCACAAGATTTGGGTGGCCTGTGGCCATGCTCTCAGAATGCAAACTGCTTCTAGTAAAAATTTGACTGCAAGTATTGTACGGGGAAAGCATGCTCTTGGCTTGCCACCCCAACCCCAAGAAGGGAAAGCCATTGATAGGAAATCGTTTCTACTTTGTACCCTTGAGTTGGCTTTTAGGTTAAGAAGATTAAATCTCAGATTGATTGAATTTTCTACTCGCACCAGACACTGTCCATCTGTTTGAAGCTTTCTTCCCATGGGGGAAGAGGAGTAAACATGATTATTCAGTTCGATTTTGACATATCACATATCTTATATCAGTACAACATATAGACTGACACATCTCATAATGTATTAGTTGGGAAGTTGGGTTACAAACTGTGGAAATTCTACAGTACCTCTAACATCTCCTTTGATTCTTCATGATATTACCATTTTATAGGAAACTGGCTATCAAAGACCGCCAACAAGTTTCTAAGCATCATCTGTTGGATAAATTTCGGTCATGTTTGTGTAAATAGATCTGTCTACATTATTGGCTTCTTGTTAAATGTACATGCACTAATTAGTGTTTAGGCAATGCAGACGGAGCAGCTGAAGGAGTACGAGAAAAAAGCATGACGAAAAGTTTTTCTGCAATGACTTCATTGGCAGCATCTGAAGGATGGAACGAGTCCCAGAAGACATACTCGCTATGGTTCTTGCATATCTTCGAGTTTGGTACACAGAGGCCTCCAAGTCTTGTGTCCACATTGCAACAAGATGAATTCGATACCTTAAAACCTGGTTTTAGTGAAAAACTCGAAGTCAGCATAAATGGTTTCATACATTAATTTTAGTGCACACCTATTATCCAACATTACCGTAGGCAGTAGGATTGTCAATTAACTCAAAAACTGCTTGATAAGTGTCTGCATATGTTATCTGTGCATAAGGGAGATGTCTATTTAGGTTAGCAGTTAGCTTCTGTACTTTGGAGTTGAACTGCTGAACCCACAGATTGACTTGTTTCCGATCTGTCCCCGGCTAGATTTTGCCCTCTGGGACGGAATGCAACCAAGCGGTCCCAGCCCGTGGAGGATCATCTTACGGGTGGTGAAGCCTCTGTTGCAACAGATTCAGGAAAGTGCAGTTAGTAGTCAAAATGATACCTCCCAGAACAGAAAAATTCTCTTGATTTAATGGATTCTTTTTCTTACAGTGAGTTGTTCACTCAAGGTTGAGATCAGGAGTCCCACAAATTCATCATGTGTATATTGCTGGCCATCAGCTAGAAACGGCTGAAGAAAGTTGTTGACATAATCGTTGCTACCTTGAAGGTTTTTGCCGAGGAGGAAACATCGGAGTCAAATTTCAAGAACATTTGACAAGAACAGTGCAATAAATAAGATTCTAAGTTCCTGCTCTTTTCCTTTTAGTACTGTACAGTGTCAGCAATGGCAATCATACCTATTCCAATGAAATAGACTGCTTCATTGCAAAGCTTGTTGGCTGCCTCTTCTCCTATTTTAGCCTTGATCGATTGCTTCGTCTTATTGAAATTCTTTATCTGATCATCAAAGGATAATCTCTGTATCTGCAATGCAGAAGGCTTAGAGGAATGAAACATTAAGACGGATATTACGTGACTATAAACTCAAGAGAGTTGACAGTAGTGAAGGGAGATGAAGATTACAAAGTAAAGCCCTGTATCATTAAGAATTCCAGCTCCACCAGACGCATAGTTTACCCCTTTTAAAAGTGCATCATCATTTGGTGCTAAGGAAAGGTATGGAGGTGGTGAAGGAACCATAAGTTTTGAAGCTGAAACTTGTATATAATCAAGAAAAGAAAAGTTGATGTCAGTCACTCTTTAAGTCTTAAAGAAGCATGAGGAAAGGTACAGAATAATCTGTAACATTTATTACATATAATATCACCAATGGTTCTTCCATTTGTGAATCTTCCTGTTGGTTTTCCACCAATGTAATCAATCCCGTAAAAAGGATAATTCGACTTTGCAAGGGAGAGTTGCAGGTAGTTGTTGTTTCCAAATTCTGTTAACGAGTCACCGAAAACAAAGGTGACTAAGGGTGCTGCAGCCGAAGCAGCTGCAATTGCTGTTACAATGATCAAGAATGGGAAGATTTTTGCCATTTTTGCAATCTTTTTAATCTTGATGGCGAAAAGTTATAAGGGTTTATTCAGTTGCTGTCAATGCTGTCTCTTGAGTCATGCCTAATTCCCCAAGTTTTCACCTATTAGGTTATTGTTTTTCATTATGAGAGAAGGGGCTCCATGGGTAATATTTTGTCAAAACTGTCAAATTTGGTTGTTGATCGTTTGTCTTGAAACGGTTGGCCTTCTCATAGTTGGCCAACTCACTTTCAGAATTGGCAAATATAGCTAGTTTTGTGGTTTCTCCTAAGGAAACATGAAATTCTAGCAGAACATCTCGAGTTAGATGGGAGTATTCATTCATCATTCATGCCAATGCTCCAAATATTGGTGGAATTTTTCACGCTCTGAATTAGATACGCTATCTTGATTAGAAGTCTTATCATTTTGACGTTTTCCATCTTAGCATGTATTTAACGAAATTTGTAAACTACCTCTTTTACGAGGGTGGAAGTTGAATGCAAGATTTGAGAAGGAAGGGTTGACAGTATATAGTTTTCAATTAAAGAAGGTAATGACGAAGAATTATATTAAGTGACGCACATCAATACACTTGTTTTTTACTTGTGTAAGAAAGAAAATCTTGTTATGGATTTTAATTTACAGGGGATGAAGTAACTTTTTTCACAATACGCTTTTACATGGAAGATTTTAGAGTGATGTTATTTATTTAGACTGAAGACTGGCTTTCAGTCTAGATAAATAGCTCTAATCTAGATAAATAACATTATTCATATATGTAGATAAATGAGAGTTTTTATTTATTTAATGACTGAAGATAAATAACATTATTCAAAGTAGACAAAAAAGGGGGGGGGGGGCCAATTGGAATATGTAACATTACAGAAGTATTGACGTGTAGTCGTGTGCTCAAGTAACCATACCAGTGATTTATAACCAGTGGGAGCATAGGCTTGCTGACAAAATAAATACAAAAATGAAGTAATGAAAAATAAAGACAAGTCATTTCAATCCTTTTGACCGGCATGATTCGAACAAGTAACACACTAGTTAAATATATACGTTTTGAGCTAGGGATCTTGCATTTGAATTACAGTGACCCTCCCATATTTCTCCTCGTCCCCTCTCCTCCTTTATCTCTCTCATACAAATTTTTTTAACGTGAAAATATCTAGTACTCTACGAGTATTCTAAGAGCATTTCTGATGGTATAAGATGGATGACTTCTTACGTAGCTAGGATTATTGAAAATTTGTATAAGTCATATCCAAGAATCATGTGAATTGCATGAAGTGTAGACAATTTTTTTTAAGTAAAGGACACTTATCAAAATATCAGTAGTCAATACAGTAGTGAAGAAGAAAAAGAAAGAAAAAATAAGAGAGCTGATATACATAAACATTGTTTATAGATATTGTCTACATTTAGACAATATAATAAACAACTTCTACTTCTTTTATTGTCACATCACTTTTTTTAAATGATGTGGTAGAAAATTTTCTTTAATAAATATTCCATTACAGATGTTTTAAGAGTACCAAGTTACATATCAATCAAGAACTCACACATTAGAGTCCTAAAAGTTAAGACTGAAAAATCAGTGTTGGTTCCTCATTGGCCTTGGCCTGGAGTACTCTACGTTTTCTTGGACCAAGATATCATGGGCCCCAGTGAGAAATCGAAAGGGCCGGCCCATAATCACTCCCCTCCGTGTCGGACAGACTTCAACCGCCAAATAATTGGAAGTGTAGAGTAGCGCGCGACTTTTCCCATCCGCAGCCCCTTCCCGGCCGGCTGGTTCCCGTCTTTCTCGCTCTCCGGAGGCGCACGCAAAGGGCACAATATTTTGTTGGTCGAAAATGCGAACGAGAAGTCAGTCCAAGAGACCCCAGCAATCCACTGGTATGCTCCGCAATCACGCACAATCACATTTCACCACCTCCACACAGACACACAGAGTTCGCCTCCCTTTCTTTCTGTCTTTATTTTTGTTAAATTCTGTCTTTCTCAAGCCAATTTTTCATTCAGAAACTTTTCATTTGAATGAAGCTTGGAATGATTTGGAATTCTTTTTAATCTCCTAAAATTTATTTATTTGTTCTTGTCATGGGAACTTAATTGATACTTGGGAGTGATAGACGAATTAGAATAACCGGAAAATTTAAACAGAGTCGAGTTTTTAAGTCAAGTAAGTGCACTTGCAATTGCACATGCTTAATTAGTGTTTGATTAAGCACTATTATGCTCTTTTGTTTGACTTGAAAAAGCGAAGCTTGAAAATTTTTCCTCACTTCCTCTCCACACCTTTTATGTGCAGGCGGACAAGAAACAACCGAACATCATCGTGAATCGGAGAACATCGATGATAATGGTTAGTCTATTTCCACTTTTCAACATTGTACTGGGTACATATTGAACTTATCTGTTCATTGCTTTTTTGGTGTTTACAATTGCTAATGGTAATATTTTGTTTCAGAAACTCTTGCAAACATATCCCGTAATGCGGTGGGAAAGCTCTTGAAAAGAGTTAAAAGGGGGTTTAATAAAGAAGATGTTGGTTATCTACGTCGGTGTGATTCTCTATCCAAGGTGAATATACCTTTTCCTTAATCTTTATGTGATATCTTTAGTCATTTACCATTACTTTGGGCCGAAGTCTCCTTGAAAGTATTTTCCTTGCGTATTATTTCTGATGCTAATGTCCCATTTTTGCATGATGTGACAGTATTGGAATGTATGGTGATAATTGTAGAAACAATATTGTCGAGTGGGATTCATTTTGTTTCTTTAATCAATATATATTCTGGCTGTTTACTCTTAGGATCACTTTGTTTCCACTTGCAGTCAGTGAGCGGGCAGAAGGAGAATGATGAACAATCTACTGGTACTGTGGCATTGAGAGATACGATTGAACCTGAATCTTGCAATAGAGAGATCCGATAATGCTTCACTGGAAGTGAGTGTTGAAGGGCTTAAATCTCAGGATTCTAAGCTGGAAAAAGATGATGAATTTGATGATTTTGATTGGGAGGATGGATCAAATCCTGTCCCAGATTCAATAGAAATTAAGCAAGAAAGATTGATCAATGGAGTGACAGTCGAGTTTGATGTTTCACCTGGCTCTGCAAAGCAGAAGGCAGTAAGACGAGCTACAGCACAAGAGAAGGTAACTTCAGAACATGGTTCAAATATGAAGCCTCTTGCTCTCCGATTGTTGATTCCTTTAGCTTTGAATTTCAGTAAAGATGTGTTGATCTTGTTTTGTTGATAGGAAGTGGCTGAGTTCATGCACAAGGCTCATTTACTATGTCTATTAGGGAGAGGAAGGTTGATTGATGGTGCTTGCAATAATACTCTCATCCAGGTCATTTGTTGTTCAACTGAGTTCAATTTTCATTTTTGTCTTTATTTTCTTTTTTAAAATGGGGGAAGATTTTACTACTCAGATTGAGAAATTTGGTAGTTAAAGGAATATGACTACATTTATATTGTAATTTCTCTTGTTATTTTTGCTACTTAAAACATTCTCTGAATCCCTTTTGGATATTAATTATTGCCTGTATCACATGCATTTCTTCTGCTAAAAGTATATTATTTGTTTTCGCTTATCTAGTATCCTTCACATTATTTTGTATTCTCTTTCTACCTCTGTTAGATAGAGAGCAGCAAAAGATGTTCTTTGTTTTGAGGAAATTTAAATCATGGCAGGCTTCTCTACTTTCTCTCCTGCCAACACACTTGATGAAAATAGCAGAGCTACCAAACCTTACCGCTAGCAGTTTGGCTCCTATTGTCCATTGGGTATGAACACCTTACTGTTTTTTATACTTTTCTCTTTGTATATGGAGGAGACGTGCTGAGACCATATCAGATGTCCTGTGTTACTTATACTTGATAACGTCAAATTTGGTTAGGGATTTGATTCTTACTGCATGAATATTTTCTTCCTATTGGCAGTTCCACGACAATTTCCATGTTACAAGTGCTACTAGTGCTGAGAAGTCATGTCATTTAGCATTAGCATCAACTCTGGAGACTCGAGAGGGGACTCCAGAAGAGGTATAATTGTACTCACTTATTTTGAGTTTTTCTGTGCAACTCTGTTAATTTATATGAGCATACTTAAGAAGCCTATACAATAAAATTTGTCAAAACTAGAATCCAGTATGTTACACATGACGTAAATCACAAACGACCTCACATAGCATTAGGGATGTTGATTTCCGAGTTTTATTTTGGATTCATTTAGTGATAAAAATCATTTCTTGACATTTCCATGATTGAAAAGCAATTTTATATGGGGTGAACATTTATTCTACGAGGTAGATTATAGCTCTTGACTTATTGCATACGTTTGAACTTGAGAAGTGATCGACTTCGCCCCTTTTATTGGGGACTCAGAAGTTTTCAGATGTTTAAAAGGTCAATATCTTTTTGAGAATTGATAGATATATTACTTTTTCTAAAAGAATGTATCGTCTGCTTTCCACTAGTCATATGTTGAAGTCATCTGTTGAAACCTTTGATTAGCAATTGTTATTCCTGGTATTCCATCCGTTTCAGTCTAAAACAAAAGCATGTCTTTCAGCCTCATTTTGGTAAAAACAATGTATGTAGCAATGTGGGAGCTACACATAGCAGTTAGAAAACGGGCAGGATGAATTTATAAGGAGTTTACATAACTTTTGAGGGTTTCCAGCATACTCTCTCACTTTTAGCAGGGAAATATAGTTCTAAGTCATATTCTTATGATGTATCTATTTGGCACTTATAGAGTAGAATATATAGGGATATGTGCGTGCAATGCTTGTAAATGAATAGATGAGAAAACACTAGAGAAAAAATAAAGACTAAAGAGTTTATCCGAAAATGATTCTGGAATACGGACTGATTGAAGTCCTTCATGGTTTTTTGGCTTTTCTTCCCCTGACAGCAATAAATGATGGCAATCAAATGGGTAACTGTTAAATTTTAGCAAATAGTTGATTATAATATTAAATATTTAACGTGTTGTGAAATTTTTTAGCAGAAAATATTCTATATACTATAATTTCACATGGATCTAAATGATGATGTTAAACATTGAAAGGTATTACGCCTTAACTTAATGGAGGACTTCAGATACGCCGGAACAGGTAATAAAGTGCTATTCACTGTGTGCAAGAGGTGGATATTGTTGTAAAACTTTATGGTGGGATATTTCTTAGATATTGTGTGGCATGGTTTACTTCCTGATGGGTGCACATAATATTTTTGACATGCCTAGTTTTAACCTACTAAATTGAACATAGTATTCAATTTGGTATAATAATCAATTTCATCCTCAGAAGGGATCCATTACTGAAAACAAATCACGGGAAAAGTGAGGAACTGCATATGTTGGTCGTTAGTAAGAGAATTAAATCGACTGGCACTGGAAATTGTTTTCTGTTCATTAAGGGGTTACTTTTCTTGCAGGTTGCAGCATTATCCGTGGCACTATTTAGGGCGCTGAATCTTACTACTCGGTATGGCATTTTAATAAAACGGAAAACAGTGTCCTCTGTTTAGTTTGCCATGATATTGTTTTGAGTGTTACTCCTAATTTTTTCTTTTTGTTGTTTCCCTAGGTGATGCTACAATTACAAGCTCATCACTTTAAGATGTCTTTCAATAATTTGGAGCATCTCTTAAAAAGTTGTTATATGGTTGAAGACTTCCCATTTATTTAAATGTTCAGATTTTGCATCTTATTAACATTTAACAATCTGATCTTTCTTATAATTTGTGAAAATTTGAAAAATATCTAGTCTCCCCTATTGTATCCAGCATATATATTCCAGCTATAGCATGTTTCCAGGTTTTCGTCACCTCCCTCTCAACAACTAATATTAATGTAAAAAAATCAAATTTAACATTAGATATCTGCGGAGTTGATCCTGGACCATCTCACAGTGGATTTTTGGGCCAAATCTAAGGACATGATTTGATATGTACTTTTGACCAAATGTGTTTGTTTGCATAACCTTCCTCTTTCTTTGAAGAGAATGTAGGGAGATGAATGATCCCTGCCAGAAAACGACAGAAAAGTAATACCATATTCAGTTGCTAATCATGATCCTAGCACTGTTGATTATGAGGCTGACTTTGGTTGATGCAAGAAGCTTCATATATGTGTATCTGCTGTGTAATGCAGTAGTGCACTTTATTTGTGGACCGATATTCCGCAATTGGCATAATTGGTCATACAGAAATTCACTATGCTCCATATGATTTTGGCCGGGAAAAAACTACATCTGTAAATCTTCTTCTTGTACTGTGCAGTAGATAACTCAAAATATATTCTTTGAGACTACAGCGTGTAGGAGTTAATAGCTCTTCTATGCATCTTGCTTGTGCCATCAACAAAGGTGATAATATTATATGGGTAAGAATTAAGAAGCTTGGAGATGATTTTGCTGAGAAAAGATGGCAACACTTCAAACCATCTTTGCAATAAATCTGGCTAAATGGTTGTACAATTGAAGTCATCAGGTTGAGTTGCAGACAATATGCTTAGCTTTCTTGCTGCCACCTTCTGACCTCAGTTGGTTCATAGTTTAACCCAAAAGACTTGAAACACTTGTGACAATTAAGTAGGAGCTTGTCTCGTGTCCTGCACCTGACCTATCAGGATCTACCTGAGCCTCAGTATTACACTATTACTATGAAATATGGATTCGTGTTGTACATAATTCAATGGGTTATGACCTGTTGCTAGACACATGCAATGGATGGTTGGGGAAATTTATATGCTAGGACTAGACTTGAAAAATTGTTGCCTTTTCCAGGTTTGTGGCTATTTTGGATGTAGTCTCCTTGAAGCCTGAAGCTGACAAACCTTTGTCCGCCAATGAAGGCGTAAAGAAAGGGAGTAAAGACATATTTAACTCGTCAACTCTGATGGTGGAGGGACCTAGCTGTTCTTCCACTTTGAAGTCATCATCAGTTGACAACACGCGGATGGGTAGTCAAACCCCAGTAAAAGGTACTGGCGAAACCATTGCTAACAATTTAGTGAAGCATGAATCCCAAGACATTTTTGACACTGGCAAGCCCAGAGATGGAACATCAAACTCACTTTTGGAGTCCCAAACTGATGCTTCCATTCCACAACCAGCAAAATCTGAGGGATTAAAGAGAAAAGGAGATGTTGAATTTGAGATGCAGTTGGAAATGGCTCTGTCTGCCACAGCAGTTGGAAGTTCTAAAAGCATCACAACAGCCAGCATGGTGGATTCACCCAGCACTTCCTCAACTCTCACTCCCCCTTACAAAAGATTGAAAAAAATTTTGTCCGAAGGTTCTCCATCTTCCCCAAATGGAGTATCTACATCAATTGGATCAAGAAAGGTGGGCGCCCCACTTTATTGGGCTGAGGTTTTCTGTGGCGGAGATAACTTGACAGGAAAATGGGTGCATGTGGACGCTGTCAATGCTATTATTGATGGAGAGCAAAAAGTAGAAGCTGCAGCTGCTGCGTGCAAAAAATCTTTGAGATATGTAGTTGCTTTTGCTGGACACGGAGCTAAGGATGTGACACGCAGGTCTGATCTTTTTTGCTTGCTATGTTATTGTAGTCTATATATCCGTTCTGAAGGAAAAAGAGGTTAGATAAGAACAGTTAAAAACACTACATCCCTAGATTCTTTTCAGCATAAGATATACCTCTCTCCCCGGCAGTTCTGGCGTGATTGAAGTGATGATTTCAGGACCCAGGAATTGCCTTTCCAGTTTTCTTTATTCTTTTAGATAAAGTGTTCTTTTTTTTTATTTTATTTTTTCTTTTTTTGGGTGGGGGGGGGGGATCGTACCCACATGGGAGAAATTTTAACCATTTATATTCCCCTAAAATTGGGAAGACTCAAAAAGTAATTTCTCATTTTCTAGTTTTAAAAAAAAAACTATTTAGTATTTTAATTGCTACAGAAAATTCAGAGCTTTGCCACCTGAACATTTATTTATTTATTTTACTCATAAAGTAAGTATTATTTTCATATGGATTTATTCACTTACTGAATTAATTTTCACATATCATGGACTTCTACAATGGAGTTACTCAATGCCATTTGTGCGAGAATTTTGAAACTGTATATCTTGAAATTTTAGAGTGTTTGCACAGGGTGTTAGGTTTATCTTTTGATTTAGTCTGAGGAGTATATAGGAGTTTACAAACTCTGGTAATGACAGATTAAAAGAAGCATAAAAGAAGAATGTAAATGGGTAAGATGAGTATCTCTAGAACTTTTTAATGGTTTTGTAGTTGATTATGTTTTTAATGCGTGGCTGCACATTATTGTCAGTGATGCTCTGCTTGCACATGCACTTATCAACTCAAATGTTATTAAGAAGGGTAGCATTTCAGGTATTGTACAAAATGGTACAAGATAGCATCTCAACGAATCAATTCCGCTTGGTGGGATGCAGTGTTAGCCCCATTGAAGGAGTTGGAGTCGGAAGCAACGAGTGGAGTCGTCAATTTAGCACAGCAAGCTTCAGCTGATAAGAAGATTGAAACATCGCAAGGATCAGAGAATCCAGATCAGGAGCTCCTTCTGGAAACTAGCTTACATGGAGCATCAGAAGAGAGTAATGAGAAAGCTGGAGTGTCTCCGGTAACAAACTGTTTTGCAGCTACCAGGTGCTCTTAAGATATGGAATTGGAAACTAGAGCACTGACGGAACCACTTCCTACCAATCAACAAGTATAACATTTCGTGTTTGCTGTAATTTATGCATTAATAATGTGATTATAACTAAAGCATGCAATATTGGGCTTACTGGAATTTTTGTTGCCTTAGGCTTACAGAAATCACCATCTATATGCAATTGAAAGATGGCTTAAGAAGTATGAGATTATACATCCGAAGGGACCGTTATTGGGTTTTTGTTCTGGTCATCCTGTATTTCCTCGAACTTGTGTCCAGACTCTTTGTACAAAAGAGAGATGGCTGAGAGAAGGGCTTCAAGTGAAAGCTAATGAAGTCCCTTCCAAGGTCTGGTTTGCTGTGGTATTTCATGTTTGGATAATATCTCAGATTGATCAGTATTTATATGCAAAAGGGTTACCTTTCGTTCAGGTTCTGAAGTGCTCCAATAAGCGTGGTAAAGAGCAAGAAGATGAAGATGAAGATGATGATGAGCACCCTGAGTTGGACCATAAAGGGACTGTTGCTCTTTATGGAAAGTGGCAGACAGAAACATTGAATCTTCCTCGAGCCATAAATGGGATTGTTCCTAAGGTAAATCTTTGCTGTTTTATTCAATTCTTTTAATGTATGTGATTGGAGAGCTTCAACTCCCAGCAATCTATCTTCCTCAAAATGGTGCAGCATGCAGCATTCTTGTATGGTAAAGTTTGATACTGAACAGGTTTGTTTGAGTGGATTGTTGTTTTTGTTGTTGATTTATTGTGTTTGAAGGCAGCGTTCATAAAGTTTGACGGACCCTTTTAAGTACTTTTGATAAAGTCTTATGTTTGTTCCTTTGTGACTTTCCATATTACTTTTATTGACATTAATTTATATTCTTTAGAGAGCCCAATCCAATGAGCTTATGAACAATATCTTTTATAAGTAGTTGGATCTCTTTTCTTATTTTGAAAGGCGTCCATGTATTCCTGGATATAAATAAACCATCTGAACCAGTATGACGAAAGTCTATTTCATCCTTTCGTCTGCAATCAGGTTCTTTCTTTTGCTCTGGGAATTGGTTGAGTTTATAACAGAACTTGAGGAAGGAAGCTTTTGTGGAACTTGTCACTTATCAAGGTGTTTTGAATACAATAATTTTCTAACACCCATATGGTTGCCATTATGGCACCCAATGTCCCGTGTGACTGCATGTATCTGCGTGGCGTGCATAAGTCACACGGGACATTGGGTGCCATAATGGCAACCATATGGGTGTTACAAAATTATTGGTTTTGAGTAACCTGTATGTGTTTTGGTCGGTTTGCATCTTCTAATACACTTTTTGTAGCGTACCCATACATTTCTTTTGGATATTGAAATGAGATCATGGAAAGACAGGTTCAGCATGGAACAGAAAAAGAAAAAAGTATCGACATTATTGTACCCTTGATTGCATATATTTGGTAGATTTATGTTTTAGTGATTGACACATGCTAAATGTCGGGTTTGTTATCTGCCATTTCATACTTGAATGATTTACATGTTTTGTGTCCTCATATACTCAGGCCTTCCATATAACATGGATTGGCCACTTCAATTTGCATACTTGTATTTTTGCAACAGAATTTTTCCCCCTTCCCTTTTTTTTTGAGAGATTATAATACAAAAATTGATGCCTGATAAATACAGAAAATGGCTGTGGAATAGTAACTTTATTATGAGTGAGGCTTGGCTCGTTGTTTAGTTGGAGTAGGGAGTACAAAAAATCTAGAAGTTCATTTTCTTATTTTGCACTTGGTTGTCAGATTTATCTACTATATTTTATTTTTCTTGGATATTCTGAAGGATGATTATGTTTTAATTATAACCTGATCTTGGACCTAATTAGTTATTATGCTGTGGCTGAACTCTAAAATCTGATTCCTTAGAATGAACGCGGTCACGTGGATGTGTGGTCTGAGAAGTGCCTGCCAGCAGGCACTGTCCACTTGCGGATCCCAAGGGTAGCTCTTGTGGCAAAGAGGCTGGATATCGACTATGCACCTGCCATGGTTGGATTCGAATTCAAAAATGGTCGATCCTTTCCAGTGTTTGAGGGCATCGTTGTTTGTGCTGAATTTAAGGATGCTATTCTAGAGGTAAAATAAAAATGTGGTACTTCCGCATCAATAAAATATAGTTTAAACTTGTCAAATTCTTCTGTATGTTACTGAAACATTAACATTGTTGTCCTATTCTCCGTTGAAAAGATACATCCATGTTTTGTCAAATCCAACTCTTAATTGCATGGAGTTTTTGTTTTGCACTTATACGACATAGTAATTTGACTGACCATGTAAGCCATTTTTTGTGCTGAATTTGGTGGGAACTTGCATGTTAGGCATATGCAGAAGAAGAAGAGAGAAGAGAGGCTGAAGAAAAACGGAGGAATGAAGCTCAAGCTCTTTCCAGGTGGTATCAACTTCTTTCTTCCATTATCACTCGGCAAAGGCTTAACAGCTGCTACAGGGATGGGGACTCATCGCAACCCTCAATTGACATCCCAATTCCGGATACTAAATCCAGCACGCCTGCTACTCTTACAAAACAAAAGAACTCATCTTCTGGATGCCGACAAGTTAAAAGACAAGACGAGAATCGCGCTGCCCGTCCATCCATTTCCACCGGAAACCATGAACATGAATTTATCGTGGATGATCAGAGTTTTGATGAAGAAAGTTCAACACGAGTGAAGAGATGCCAGTGTGGATTCGCTATACAGTTTGAGGAGTTATAGAAACTTTCCTGTAATAGTTCTACCTGTATCATGTTTGTATATATTTTACTTGTACCAAACCAGTTGCCATGTTGAATATCCATTTGCCATCCTCCTTACCTCACATAATTTATCTGTGTGCGCGTCCGCGCATACTTGTAGAAGAGATCGTCTCTCTTTTAATGGTTGGTATTAAAATGAAATTTACTAGAAACATTTCTTTACTAAAATATTAATTCAAGCTTGGTTTCTGAATATCATGAGATAATTTGGTCTACCGTTTTTGAACAATGAATCCCTTTATGATAAATAAATCGGGCCAATGAGCCAACATGTTTTTGAATTTTTTTTTTTTAAAAGCGTGTGTGGCTGCTGCTTGGGTTTAAGCGCCGTAAAACATGCCTTTTACTAAAAGGCTAATTATATTCACACTATATTTTTTTTATATCTATTCTACAATTTAATTGAAATGATAGCCCTTAATATACAACTATTTTTATAATTACACACTCTAAATATTTTTGCAGCATATCTTTATCATCAACTTTTCATTTATGTCAGTATTGATTATTTCTTTTGAAGATTTATATTAGCCTACTCCTAAACAAAGAAATAATTTGTTGTGTTCTTGTTTTATATCTTTATTTAATTTTTTTTATTTTATGCCATCTTAACATATTTTTTGAAAAAAAAATTGACCTAAAAATATAAAATGTGCTGACCGGTTAAAATTGAATATGGAAAATGCTATCAAAATTATGAACATATTTTTATAATTTTAAAACAATAAAGATTTTTAATGCAATTAATACCTGGTGTGATTAGGAAAAGATATAGTTTCAATATAATTACCCTTGCTAAAAACATTAAAAAAGCATGTGAACTCATAATTAACTAAGCAAGGTTAAACGTGATAAGGCGGGGGTGCGCACTAAAAAGCACGCTTAGGTGCACCTGGAAATGAATTAAGCATGCGTATGTGTGAATTAAGCATGTCTCTTTTTTTTCCCTCCTTTTTTATTTTTACTTTTATTTTTATTGTTTGAGATTCTATTGAGTTTCTCTCACTTTCCACAATTTGATGCAAAGACACCCTCCACTAATTTTATAAACCTAAATATATGACTATGTGAATTAGCGAGTGAGAATGCGTCATATACATCGACTCCACTTTCCATCTCAAGCTTTATAAATGGGCTTAGGTGAGATATTTGCAACCGGCATCGTCAAATTTCGAAGGACAAAAGCGTGATAAATTAAACAATTACCCCAGTATATTGAATATATATATATATATATTATTGAATAGAAATCAATTTTTATTCGTCATCCAAATGACCAGCACACACTGTATATCTCAAATCCTAACCAAAACAGAGAACAAATACCCATGAAATTAAAATTAAAATTAAGTAATAATAATAGAATAATGCCACAGCTCTGCCACACCCTAACAAGAATCAATAAATTATTATAACCATCCTTAATGGTATTCTTTTCTCTTATAATCATCATTCTTTCTCTGCTTCTCCATTAATCCATCTTCCATAAATGTAATCTACCGCATCAAAATCCCAACGAAAGATAGCAGCAACAACGGGAACTGAAAACCCGGCTCCTGTGTCTGGCCCCAGTGAGGGTGCTGGTGCGAAATCAGCATCCTCTCTACCCATGGCAAAGGCTGCGAAACACAACGCGATGAAGATGGCAGCCATGGTTCTTGAAATTCCGGGGGAGGGGGGTGCTATTTTGGAATAATGTGAGAGAAATAAGGAATTGATATGCAGAGACTGTGGGTTTACGGGTTGAGAGAAGCTGATGAGATTTTACACAGAGAGAGAGAGAGAGAGAGAGAGATGGGCTGAGTTTCCTATGTATTGGATACCTTTAGATAGATCGATTGCTTCCCCCCAAAAGAGTACTCGCTCAACTTAAGAGTAGTGAATGCACTGTTACAAGTGTTTCACTTCTTCGTAGAAATCAATTTCAAACGCTCTTCAAATGCTTTTGCTAGGAACCCGAACCAGTATTCCGATTCATATTCAAGAGTTGCTTCTGCCATTATATTATTTTGGAAGAACGATCAAGTTTTCATCAGAAAACACCTCTTTATCTTTAAACTGGGTCCATAACAACCAGTTGTTCCAGAGGCATCCTCGCTTACGCGTCCTTGAGGAACGGTGTACGACGTTTCCTCTCTTGGAACAAGCTCTCTGTTACATCTTTGTTTCGGGTCTCCATAGGAACCGCTTTGTCACGAGCCGGGTTCTCTATTTGAGTTTGTTTGAGTTGGAAGGAGATGTTCAGAGAAAATCAGAGTTTGGACTTCTGTATTTTAATCAAATTGGGACACCCAATATATTTTCTTGGAATACAGTGATCAGATTCTTTGCTGAATCTGATGGTTTGCAAAATTCTGTGAAGGCCCTGCGCTATTACGTGAAAATGGTCCGGCGAAAAGTGTTGCCTGATAGCTACACATTCCCGTTCTTGTTTCAGGCTTGCAGAGATTTTCCTGATATCGGATTGATTAAGCAGATTCACGGTCACGTTCTCAAACTTCGGCATGGCTGTAATTTGTTTGTACAAAATTCTCTTCTGGATGCATATTTATATTGTGGGTCTTCGAATGACGCGTGGCTGTTGTTTGATGAAATGCTTGAAAGGGATGTTGTCTCCTGGACAACTTTAATATCAGGACTCGTGGAGCAATTCAATTATCGAGAAGCTTTTCAAGTGTACAAGGAGATGATAGCTGGAGATTGCCCAACGCGACCTAATGTAGCCACTAATATCTCTGCTGTATCTGCCTGTGGGAATGTAGGTTCTTTGGACCTTACAAAGTGTTTTCATGCATTGGTAGAAAAGGCTGGATGGCTTGAACTGGATGTTGCAATTGCAAATTCACTGATAAGTGCTTATGCAAAAAGTGGAAGCATGAATTGTGCAAGAAAAGTGTTTAATGACATGCTTGAATCAAAGAGGGATGTATATTCTTGGACTGCAACTATCTCGGGACATGCAATGCATGGGCAAGGGGTTGATGCTCTGAATTTGTTTTCTCAAATGGAGCAAGTGCCTGGAGTAAGACCAGATGCTATAGTTTTTGTTGCAACTCTTTCAGCCTGCGCACATTCAGGACTGGTTGAAGAAGGTTTGCACATTTTTCAGCTAATGAACACAAAATATGGGATTGAACCCAATATTAAGCACTATGGTTGTGTTGTTGACCTCTTGGCAAGAGTGGGGATGCTCGAGCGTGCTTATTGCATTGTCCAAAAGATGCCTTGGGAGCCGAATCTGGCAATATTGGGATCTTTACTTAGTGGCTGCAGGCTACACAACAATATGGAACTGGGAGAAACCATCCTGAAAAAGATTGAGCTGGTTTGTGAAACAAGTGGAGGAGCCCCTGTGCTTTTGTCGAATATTTATGCAAACAAGAATCACTGGAGCTTAGTCAGTGACATTAGGCTAGGAACGAGAGTAAGCTTACAAGAAAAACCCCCTGGTAGAAGCTGGATTGAGATCAAAGATGCAGTCCATGAATTTGCGGTTGGAGATAAATCCCATCCCAAAGCTATTGAACTGGAAATGGTTTTACAGGGATTAGAAAGGGTTGCTAAAATGTGACTATAAACTAAAGGAAGTCCCCCATCAAAACCCTCATTGCTTGGTTAATGCTGTGCGTTTAGCACATTTTTATTTAGAAAGATATCTTTTACCCTTTTCATTATTTTAGCTGGCAGCTTATCTACATGGTATTCACTCATCTACCCTGCCAAATGACTGTTCATATAATCTGAAATTGGCATGCAAAAAATTTAGTCATATTTTGTCTTAAGTCATAAATCAGTGCTTGCATTCGTACTTCAGCTTGCTCTATTAATCAGTTAGGCAATGATGCATTCTTTGTCATTACACTACCAACTTCCAGTGTTTGCCTTCAAATATGATCTAATTATACAGAATCAAGTTTTAAGGATTTTCCATCAACTCAGTTCAGTCTAATTGAAAAATATGCAAACTTGTAAACATAACGGCCACTATTCTGTAGTCCAGTAATAATCATGTTTCAGGACTTTCAGAAAAGTTTCTAGCACAGAGTTCCACGGACTTGAGATCACAAATGTGTTGAAGAATTTCTTGGAGAAGAACCAATCCTTTATCTCCTTTCTTCATGGAGCATAAGCAGTGCTTCACAAACTCGCTATCTGCTTCAAGTGCTTGTAGCCTCTGATATACATGATAGAGCTCATTCTGGAGGGAGTGCTCATTTGACTCTAATTCAGATCCATTGAATAAATTGTTAATCATCCTAGTTGGTTGTTTATTGATCTCCATTTCATTCAGTTCCCGTTCTACGGACTCAGTTTCAATTGCATCAAGAAGTGGGAGGAGTCTTTTTGCTGTACAGCCAATATCTTTTGTATCTGAATGGTTTTCTCCAGCAGGAATATCAGAAGACATATCCAGGGTCCTGTTTCCCTCAGCGGCAAAAAAGCTGTAAGTCTCATCGTACTCTTTCTCATTTGCGCACCTGTGATTTTCAATTGGTTTGATGTCGGCAGATAACTGCTGCTCATCATCACCCAATGCGAAAAGTTTGGCTTCCAAAGCCTTGAGCTCCTCTAGGATGCATAATCTCTCTTCTTCAAATTCTGCCACGGAAATGTCAGTTACGTTGAAGTACGTGCAACATTCTAGCTGATCGTCTTGTATATCATTTGGAGCATGGCCAGAGTTATTGTTGTAATAACTTCCCTGATGAAGGTCAAAGCTAGCCTTCTCATACGCCTCTTCCTTGTTCAGATGCACAGAATGTTCGTCATTATCATACTCCTCTTCCCTGTTCAGTTGAACTGGATGTTCGTCAATACGTTTGCAGTCGCTGGTAGAATTAGATGAGGGTGAAGTGCTTGTGCTTGTACTTGTCATGCTTCTCCGCATAAATTTTTCTCTGGATTCATAAACCAATGCCTTCTTACGATAGACTTGCAGCTCGTTCTCAAGTTCTTGCTTCTCCTTCTCTCTCTTCATCGTTAGATCATTCAACAGCTGCAAGGCCTCCTGGTCATATTCAGCTTGTTCTTCCATCATCCTCTGGTATTGCAATGCTTCCATTTGTATTGCAGCCTTCTCTTCTTGAAGCCTTGTTATCATACTCAACGTTTCATTGGCAACTGCACAATTGGCACTTCTCTCTCTCTCTAGTTCTGCATATAATTTCCTCAGAGCCTTCTGTTGGGCTTTTAATTTAGCTTTCATTGTTTCACTTGTCAAGGACTCATAATCAACTTCAGTCTCACCAATTATGCTTCCATCTAAAGAATCCTCGGCCACCGGTTCAATGTTCTCTAAAATCAGCATTTCCTTAGGTACCATAGTGGTCTCAGATTGCGTTGAGCCTAATAAATTTAGAACAATGTCCAAAGATTACCTCAAGTGCTCACTATACAAGTGCAAATGAGAAGGAAAAACATGGAAGGGATCTACCTTGTACTTCATTACCGCTTGATGCGGAGTCTTCAGAAATTTCGGTTTGCTCTTCCACAAAATATCCCTTGAAATCTTCCAGTTCTAAGCTACCATTTTCAGTGGCCCTTTGATCGCCATTTGGATCTTCTTGCCTTTCTTCCATTTTCAGGTTAAGGCTGCAGAGATCTGTTGCGGGCACCAATTTTCACTGACTAGTAGTGTCGGAGTCTTCCTCCCCATGTCTTTCATCCCTTACTTCCATAAATGAATCCCATTTGTGGATATGGTCAAACACATTCCTAAAAGGCTTAAAGAGTAGGAGTGGGGAGTATAGCTTTCTGTTAAAGCTCTCATGACAGCAACAACATTTATTCTCGTCATTTTTTGCAGCATTTTCACTTCCCCAGGTGAACAAAACATGATCCGATGCTATTTGGACTGTCATTGCATTGTGGACAGGTTGAGACAGGGAGCAATCAACACATAAACTCTGGGATTCAGACAATTTCTTGTGAGTCAAACAATAGGTTAGTTCGGAAATTCTAACAGCATGTCCTTGACAGACATGGTACTGAATAGAAGAGTTTACGTGCTTGTTTAACTGCAGAATTTGATCTAGAAGGGAACACCAAACGCTGGGTGGTTTAAGTCTAAAATAATTTGCAAATTGAGCAGTCAGATAAGACAACAAAGAGTTCAGAAGGAGAAGAAGTATCAGAATCCACTCAAGGACTGCATAAACCAGAACTTGAATGATTTTCCGGCAGGTCTTTTGCAACATCGTTGCAAACTTGTTGGTTACCAAGGATTTCTAGGCTATCTTACACAGGTGACACATGAAATGGTAGATGCACAACTGCATCCATCTCCGGGGACGACTGACAGGAAACATTGTACATCAATTCCAGTGGGTTATACCATATAGTGTTGGTTCTCACTGGATCTCTCTTTATTCAGAAAACTATTCAAAAAGACACAATATGTCTGGAGCCTTCTTAGCCGTTGGAAGCATAGACAATGAGATATTATAGTGGCTTTATTCACTTTCACACTGAGGAATGGCATAAAATCACCCAAAATTTCCATCTAAAAGTCATTTAACTTCAAATTTTGTCATCAAAAGTTTGGCGGCCCACCACCATCGACATTCTGAAAACGCACAGTTATATAATGAGGTGCGGTTTTCTTGTTTAAAATAACATAATCCGTTTCTAATGGCTTTATTTTTTAGTTTAGACCCAAGATCAACTTTTGGAAAAGCATTGAAGGGTGACATATTTTTTCCATTGTTGCTTTAACAAGCTGTCAGCAATGGCCAGTAAAGTGGGAAGCCATGACTAAGTAAGATCAAAAGTTGACTGAATTAAGGGACCATGATTTGAATCGGGACCGCAAAATGTATCTCTCTGCCCGAAGTTACGAGAAAGTCTATCAATCAACGTACAAGAGCGAGACGATTTGAGTGGAATGGGTTAAAATAAGAAGTAACAGTGTCAAAAGAATAGATAAATTTTGTTTATGATCATTTACCCCCTTAATTCTTCGTGTATGATTATTATTTACTATTTTATTTTTGGTGGTCGTTGATTGTGCAAATTACAATTCAATATTAGTGATTAGCGCCGAAAGCATATTCTATTTTATGTATGAATATCTAAAGGAAAATCTCATATGAACTGGAGAAGAAATACAAATCACACACATGTTCATAATCATGTACTAGCACAATGATTCTTCTCATCATGATGATAAAGAGGCAAAGATTATTCTTGTAATGATTCTCAACTCTATCTAGTTGTTATACAATGGTTGATAAATGATATGAAAACCGTTAATAACATATGTAGACTAAGGAAGAGGGAGGATGTGGGGCCCCTAAGAGCAAGATGCCATGTGGTCCATGTAGGCTGTTGTCTCCATAAAAGAGTCGAGATGGATTCTATATCAAAATCATATTATTTTCTCATTCCAATAGGGTCGTGTCATGCATAGGATTTGGACCTTTTATGTCATCCCAACGCAACATACTACTTCATATTGTAGTTGCTTTTGACACGTCATGTAGTATTCTAGTTCAAACTTTATTTTTTACGTACAAATTAGGGATTGTGTGAGAAGGATATAATAATAACGGGGGTGTTTCTACCACTAGAACATACCCCTTTACTCAGTTCAAAGTTCAAACTCATATTCATTGCGAATGAAAACTCATTTTGTTTTTGTGTGTTTAGACACGCTATTGCTGTAGTGAGGCTGTTTGTTTTGGGCTTTAAGAAGGAAAGGTTCATAATGGTGGGGGCATAAAAAGAAAGAAACCTTCACAAGGAAAAGTAGAACCCAATGACAAAAAAAGAAAAAAAAAAAAAGACCCAGGAGAGAGGAGGCCAGCTCAACTCAGCAGTTCCTGCACAGATAATATGAACAAAAGAAACAGAGAAGGAAAAATCCAGTCAATTTGCTATATTTCATTTGCGTGTAAGAACTAGTAGAGTTTATGCTGTATAATATCCGAATTCAGAGGGGGAAAAAATCGAAAATTAGTAAAAGAAACTGGTGTTTTTATGAAGCAGAATCGTTAACTGAGAAAAATTCTAAACAATAGCTCATGCTTGTGACACTGCCAGAGAAATAATCATCCTAAAGCAGACCTCATCATTTCATATGCCAAGAAGCAGGCTGCATTAGCAGGAACACTGCGGGCCATTGCTGGCCCGAACCCCTTGTAGAGACCCTTCACGCCTTCTGATGCCAAGATTTTCCTAAATGTGTTGACTGAACCAGAGAACTTTGGGTTCTTGTAATCATCAATCTGCATTACACTCTTAACAACATCAGTTGGGTAGACAGAAATCCAGTATGCTGCTCCTGCCAAGCCTCCAGCTGCCATAAGTGAGCCTCGTCCTAGATTGGAAGTGTCGGGCCCTCCTGCAAGAGACTGCTTTAGAGCTTCATAGACACCGAACATGGCAGCATTCCCTGGTACTTCACGTGCCATGGTCGGAATCATCCCCTTGAACAGACCTCTTGGACCTCCTTCTGATTTAATAACATGTCTTGCCACATCCATTGGTCCACCATATTTAACGGCAACAGCAACCGAGCCGGAGGTGGCCAGGGCACTCTGGGCTTGTAATCTGCATGCTCTTTATTTAAACATCGTGTTTTGCACATTCTCTTATACAAATAATAAGGTAAACAAACATCATTACCACTATAACTCTTCTTCCAGCATTGGCATAGTTTTACCTTTCAAGGAGGAAATTCAGAGGTAACAAAGAAAAAAAATCACAAATGCTTTCAAGACAAAAATATTAAATCTTTTAAAATTCAGGAACACGATTCGCTTGTATAAATTTCTGTCGAAAAGCATACCATATAGTGCTGAGTTGAATACATAGCAAGTATCAATATTCGATACTATCCAGTTGCACTTTAGATTATTTCTTCTGGTAGTATGTGTTCGATGTCGGGAGTGGTTTTGTTACTTGAAATCTCCTGATCATTTAATCCGGAATGTAGTAGGCTAAAATAGTATACTGACTATAGTAAACTTGGAATACACTGTCATGGTTTAGATAAAGATTGCAGCAAAAAGGAAACTAACCTGCACTTGATCAATTCAGTGGGGCAGGCCAGAAATGACACAGCAACTCCAGCTCCAGCTCCACAAATGACCTGCTGGTTTACTGTAAGGGGAACACCAGGTTCTGATCTCAGCAACGCCTCCATTTGACCTCGAACTGT
Organism: Nyctanthes arbor-tristis; assembly: GCA_963692815.1. Lineage (NCBI taxonomy): Eukaryota > Viridiplantae > Streptophyta > Magnoliopsida > Lamiales > Oleaceae > Nyctanthes > Nyctanthes arbor-tristis. Next base: position 110,129 of record CAVNYN010269023.1, read on the forward strand.
AAAGAGAAGCGCATTGAACGCTGCTACTGTGGCAAGTGGGGCGCCCATGCCTTTATACAAGCCCCTTGGGCCTTCTGCAGCTACTGTTTGTTTGAAGGCATCAATGGCACCTGAGTATTTTGGAGGCCGACCAGGAAGAGGTGGAGGCTGACTTTGGAGCTTGACCTTGATAGTATCAAAAGGGTGTCCACATATCAACTGTGCTGCACCTCCAACTGTTCCAGCAGTCAGATCTTTGGCTACATCACCCATCTGCAAAATTCATAATGTAAAAAATAAATTTATCAAAATCACAGATACTAGCAAGGGTCAATTGCTCTATTAGAAATAATTTTGTGGAAGAGAATTATAAAGAAATATTTAAGATTTAGATACATGAGATAATATATATGATTTTATAATTACGAAAGACTTGCAAATCAGATAAATCTCTAATTGATTCAATGGAATTGATATCCATTGCTTCACAATAAACATCTAAAGCTTAAACAATTCATTGAGGGGAGTCCCCATAGCTGATTATTTTCTGGTGCTCACAATTTTATTTTTCAATTGGGAATGTTTTACATTGAAGCTTATGGGGATATGCTGACAGTCATCAGTCATTGCCCATCCATACCCAGATTCAAATAACAGAACTTCCTGAAGAGTATACTTCGCTCTAATTCTAAGCGGCTTTATTGCCAAAATTGCCAAAAAGATCGTCTTATCTGGGCAATAGAAGCAAGTTTTTGGCTACTGTTTTAGCATTTAAGCTACAATCATGCTCTAATTACTCAGAAACACATTGATGGTTAACCTGTGAGGATGTCATCAATTAGATTATAATAACCGCTTATTGTCCTCTACATTTCCATTTCTACCGTTCAGTTTTTGGCTGGCCAATCAACTTTGGCAAATCTCTAGTTATTGATTGTTGACAAAACGTAGTTAAGTAGTTAAGAAAATAAGTTTCTGGGCTAAGGAAAAAAGTTCATTGATCTATGACAAATCAAAGTGAAATACAGCTTATCATAGCACTGGTTAACAGAAAGACATACTAGACAAGTAGACTAGCGGTAATATGAAACTAAAGAAAATAATATGTAATTATCCAATGTCTTGAAATTAGACAGAGAGGCACTTTATGTAACAGTGTCTCCAAAAGTATCATCAATTGAATCATGCTGGCAAAATTTTACTTCCCCGCCCTCTGTCAATCACTATATCAACTAATCTTGAGCTTTTTCGCTCCCCAAATGAAGATAATAAGACTAAAGGGAAAGAAGGGGGACAACAGTTGTAGCTCTTATCTGATAAAAGCAAATGACCAAGAAAGTTGAATGCTGAAATATGTAACAATGTCTGTACTTAGCAGAAACAGAAGACAACATGCCATGTTGCCGCAAACACAACTACAAAAGAAATATGAAGATAAACATATGGTCTCTTCTTGATGAGAAAAGAGGCAAATGTCAATCAGTAAGAAAGACACAAGTGAATTGTTGAAGGTCTTAAGTATTATTTCCTCAGAGATAGTTTGAGGAATTGCAGTCGGAGACAATAACTAGCATTGGCAAGATTCCATTGGATAGGTCTTCTATGTCACTGTCATCAAAGCTAACTTTCTCAATAACATAACTACTAAAGAGGTAATCACAAGCACTTGGTTATGCTAATGTTGTTCGGAAGCATATGATCAACAAGAATCAAGGAAAGTGTACAAACAGCGATGAAGGATAGCCAGAAGGGCAAGGAGTTAAATCGCCCCTGCAGTAGCATTCAAGAGGTCAAGGACGGTTTATTAATTAAGTTGAGTTCACTGACCAAAAAAACCCATTAAATCAAGCTATAAAACTCATTCAATAGCAGAAACCAAGTGTTATATCACATACATCACCTGCATTAAGGACCACAAGCATTATGAATAATTTAATATGATGATTTCCTCTGTTTCATAAATAAAATTATACAACCCTCATTTTCTTTCCATGGTGAATGTAGTTAAAAGAAGTCCAGAAATATGGAATTCTCATTAAGTAGTTATTTATCCACAATAATTTTGGTGATATGTTACTAATCTAACTGCAATGCACCACAAGTAGCTGAAGTATATGACAATGATAAACTGTCTCCTCTATCAGTAAATATAAAGCTCAGAATCACCATTTGATTCAAGACAGCAACAAAGGCTTAACAATCCAATTCTGTTACTTCGAAAGTACTTATCATAATATTTATCCTCTATCAGATAACACATGGCATTAGAGCATTAAGATCTTCCCAAGGAAACACTTTCTGAAGCAAATGAATAATGGAGCGCTAGTTTTATTTCTTTAAGAAGGACAAATCATTCAGAACCCCAAGATACGCCCGAAAGAAAATCTTTTGAAAATGAGAACCAACTCCCTGTACTTCCAGAAGTTGGAATCACTGTCGAATTCAAAACAATAAGTAGGAGAGAAAGAGAAGTGCTTATTAGAAATGCACTTTGCTATCCTGAAACTAAAAGAGAAACGAACTGCTACCATACTAAATCAATGTAAACTTGGAAACTCCATGAGAAAAGCGTCCAAGTTATTGGGGGGGGGGGGGGGGGGGGGGGGGGGGGGGGGGGGGGGGGGGGGGGGGGGGGGGGGGGGGGGGGGGGGGGGGGGGGG
>CAVNYN010269023.1:112787-134823 GCA_963692815.1 Nyctanthes arbor-tristis
CACTTTGCTATCCTGAAACTAAAAGAGAAACGAACTGCTACCATACTAAATCAATGTAAACTTGGAAACTCCATGAGAAAAGCGTCCAAGTTATTACCCCCCCCCCCCACCAACAGGTAAAAAAAAAAAAAAAAAGAAGAAAGGCTGAGGACATTATCTGGTACTGGTAGTATTCCAAGCAATGTGAACAATTCAAATCACCATACCACAATAAAAACAGCAGATCTGTATTCAACCATGTCATGTTTGAAATAAATGTTTCCCAATTTAATCCAGCTTTAATAAAGAACAATATATGAAGATATTTCATCAAGATCCTCATGAAAATTGAAAATTATGTTTATTGTCACTGCAACATTTAATTATATAAAAAAATTTCACTTGCAACGATGTCTATGGAATTTATCAGCCTATCAATTGACAGACAAATTAAGTGAAAAGGGCTAGTCCAAGAGAGATTGGCAGATGACAACAGCCTCCTTATCCTTCTTGTTCCCTACTGCTTCTCTTGTGATCAATGTACAACACCCTCTGTACATGATGTGTTCTTGACACTTCAAAATTCAAACACAGGGAATGTTTGCATCATATATAGCCCAACAAAAGAAGCCCCTAAACATCTGAAATAGCACATTCTCTTAACCCTTACAAATTTTAATATTCATCCACTCAGATATTCAGAGATCAAATAATTGGTCCCAAATTATATATGAATCTGTTACACTGTATTGATACTATGAATGCATCCCTTCTAATAAATTAAGTCTACCAAGCACCAACTCTGAGCATGATTTGCCAAAGGGCCTCATTTCATCATCGATTTCCAGTTAAGACAGTTTCAGCTGCAATTTTATCTTGTACAAACTTCAATAGAATAAACAAAGAAAATTATAATAGAAAAAAGCAGCAGTACATTATATAACTTGAGTTTCTTCTAATCCAGAACCAACTAATCATCCAATCCCAGGAAAACCACACGAAAAAAAAGAGTAGGAAACGTACCTTGCCCTGTTACCTTTAATCCCAAAAGAGACCTGCTGCCGGCGGCCAACAATATAACTTAGACCCCTTCTGCTGAAGTCCCAGCCAAAGCAATCTGAGATTCAAATGGGATATAGAAGTATTCATACACACACACACATGCATACACATAAATACAGACAAACATAGAAAAGAAGAAAACGACGACGAATAAAATGGCATAATAAACAAGATACCAAATAGGAATTAGTTACTCTCCATTTCTGGCATATTAAATTCCAAAAATAAGGTTCGATTGACTGCCCAAATCGTAAGTCTGAAGATGGGATATATTTGTTAATTGCAGTCTACAGACGTGTACGATATGTGCATTACTGTCTACAGAAATACAGAGGTGAATGATAAAAAATACTGAACGAATCTGTTTCAAGAAAAAGAAAAATACCGAATGAATTAGGGGAATCAGAGCGACATCCACGTGCCCGGAGTCTAAGATGAAACATATATAGTAATATGATCGAGAGAGAGAGAGAGAGAGAGAGAGAGACCACTGAATGGTAGTGAAGGAGATGCGGATAGCCAATCTGAACCTCTCCCAGGCGGGGGTCAAGACAAAATGACAGCACCATCAGAGATTCATTCCCCCATTGCATATATTGTGGATTGTAACGTAGGACGCAACTCACCAACATAATCAACATTGTCCATAAGCGGTATATTCTAACTCGCTAGTTGTTTTATAGTGTCTAATATATCATGTGATAAATGTTCACTAGATATATTAGAGATGAGGTTATCATCTTCTAATGTGTCTAATGCACACTTACCATATAATATATTGTACTTCATAAAATAGTGTTCAATAAACACTATAAAATGTATCTTCTAACTAAGGGTGTGCATCGAAATCAGAAAACCAGCAAAAACCGAACCGTCCTGGACCTGTTCGGGCCGATTCGGTTCGGTTTTTAAGCCAATCAAGTTGGTCTGCGGTTTCTAAGCAACCGAACCGAGTGCGGTTCGATTCGGTCCTTGAGTTTGACTGTTCAAACCGGTCAAACCTGATTTGAACCGAACCGGACAACCTGGTTCGGTTCAACCGGTTTGGACCAAATTATTTTATTATTATTTATTTTTATTATTATTATTATTATTATTATTATTTCTTTTTTTTTTTTTTTTTTGGTCTTGAAAACACAGTGTTAGTGCTTCATTCCACATTTTCAATCTACCAGTTTCTCAACCTTCCTTACTATTTACAAATTACAATTTAAAATCATCCCATTCAAATTTAAAGTTTGGAACCCTAATTTTACAAGTTAGAATCAAGTCATCATCCCCTCAAACTACAACCACCGCCGTTGTTTGATTGGCTCCGCCGCTCCACTGCTGCTCGGCTACTCCAATCTACCACTGCTGCTTCACCTCCGTCGGCCTCCGCAGCCGCTGCTGCACGCTTTGCTTCGTCTGCCTCGGCTATCGCTGCTGCTTCTTCACTGTCGCTTGCCTTGGCCGCCACTCCGCTCCATCGTTGCTACCTTCCCTCACACTGCTGCGCGCTTCTTCATCGCCGCCGCCACTAGACAGCCTACTTCTACGCCGCCGCGACTGGAGAGAGAGAGAGAGTGTGTGTGTGTGGGGTAGTGGCATAATGTAAATGATAATATGAATATGAGATTAGGGTTTTTTGTTTTGTTCTTCAACGTGGGCCTTCAATCAATTTGGGTCAAACTAAGGCGGGAAAAAAATTAGATGGTCCAAACCTGAAAACCCACTCGACCAGACCCAAACCACCTGTTTTGAGTCGGTTTGGGCTGGGTTAACTGGCCCGAACAATTTGAAAATTTTCAAACCAACATTAAGTCCCATGGGCTCTGGTTCCGGCCAAAATCGACCCGCCCTACCCGATGCCCAAGCCTAATTCTAGCCCTCCCCCTTCCTTTTTTTCCAAATCGTTAGGAGACTTTTATTTGTAGAAAACATTCTTACAAAATAGGGTGATTTGACCATATTAAAATAGGTTTATTTAGTGATTGAGAAAAAAATAGTCTCGTCATACACACACATAGCAAGATATTATTGAAACAACTACATAAGCTCCACACCCAGAGGACACAGTGTATAAGTTGCCCCATTGATGATAGCCATCAAAAGGAAACTAATCTGTCAATCCAAAAGCTATAATAATCTAATATAATCTATCATGTAAGCTCTCAAAAGCACCATCGTGCATAGAGTTTGCAACGCTTGCTAAAACACCAGTTCGGTGCGGAAATAACTACTGGTAAATAAATGAAGAACCTTCTCACTAGTTTGCTCAATCGGAACAGAAACATCATTCAACTATCCAATTGAAACAGAACTACCAGAGTAAAGGTGTGCATGAACCTTTCAACTTCTGAGCAAGTATCAATTGTAAAACTCTCAAACAGTTAATCTTGTGTGAGACCAAACAGAACCACATCCGTTCCTTCAATTTGAAACTTGTCCTCAATACTCTTCAGTTACTCCTCCGCCTCTGTCTGCGAAGCTTCTTCCATTGTTTAAGTAATTGAACAATCCCCTCGACTAGTGATGCCCTCCTCATTTCATCGGAATTCCACAGCTCATCCACTGGGTATCTGCCACTTGGGTTGTACTCATTCAGCTCATTTAGGGCAGTGATCATAGCCTGACGCACTTCATCACCCAACTCAGACTTTAGGTTCTGTAACTTGTCATCACTCTCATCAATTACTTCCTGGCAAAAGTCATAAACTCGGTAAATATCCGGATGTTGACATTTGGAAATGGAACTAGGAAAGGATTGACATCGTTTACCAAAAAGAGTAAGATACTTCTTCAATGGAAGTTCGTACTTTCCGCTGTCTAAAATTAGAGTCAGAAATAAACTATAGAAAGATTTATCAGAAATAAACTATAGAAAGATTTACTTTCCACAAGAAATATTTTTTGAAATGAACAGCGATATGTGCATCTCAATCTGTTCAATGAATAGAGAACATTTATAACACCACTGGTGTTGAATTCAGCTTTTGCGTAGGCCAACAACATGCTTCGTCAGTTCATTGGTTAAATGAAAATGAAAAGGGAAAAAAGGAAAAAGAAAAAAAAAATCCGGTAATGCCTATTTTTATTTTGGGGAAAAAGAATTTATATAAGCTAAATCATAGTACAGCTGAAGAGATGGCAAACGAGAACAAATTAAATAAATCTCATAAAAATTTACGAAATCCTGAGAAAACCTAGAACTGGGAACTTACAAATAAATTTCTTTAAGGTTAGAACAGAAGTAGTTCTGTGCAAATTGAACAAAAAAAAAATTCTCAGGTATGGATTGGTTAAGGTTCTTTAAAACTTACGAATTTCTAAAACATGTAGAAGGAAGAGAGGGGGGGAAGGGAGGGTGGAACAATATGGTCATTGGAAACAGAAAATAATAAAATAAGCATGAGCATGCTGATGTGAACTTATGCGAGTATGAGAGTGCAATGAGAGAGATAGTGCATACACTAGCAAGTCTTAGCAATGCGGTAAACAACTGCATATCAGTAACACATTAATGCGGTGTAAAAGTAAAGCTTACCTTGTGATCTTCGCCATCCTTGATTATCTCATAGGGATGCCAGTCAGGATCCCTTAAGTAATACTCCCACATGGAAATTAGCTTCGGTGCTTTCTCAGCCATATCTTCACGAGAATATTTTCTCTTCAGAGAAGCAATAAATGGTTTCACATCAAGATCGCCCATCCTCTTGACACAAATGTTGGTGCAACTGTCCTTGAAACCCTGTGAGGAATACAAGTAGAGCGACACTCAAATGCTATATACGGTACATGGATCAGGCATAAAATAAACATATTATAGTATGCTAAACCATGGTTGCTGTATGCAGATAAATGGGATGAGATAAACAATCAAAGAACATGTAGCCACAAGATACTGATATATGACACTTATATTGGTTCATGAGCAAGAAGGTTCTCTTCTGAACATCCCTCTAAATCAAACACACATCTCAATAAAGCACAGGCGAGTAAACTAAGACATTCTTACAATATTTTGCAACAATAAAAGCTTAAAAACCGTACTTTGCTGCTCAAGTAATGCTCTTAGACCGACAAGTCAGGAAAAAATGTCTTTAAGTTCATTTTGCAAAATAAAGAAAAATAAAAGAATTAGGTTCTTGTTTCTACAGCTTTTGAGAAAGACAAACCTATATGTAAATTTTCATCCTAAAATATGTTTGTGTAACCTGAAAAGTAAATTCTATTGTTACTTACAAGTAGAAAAGTAGCACCAAAAGTGGTTTATTCTGGATATACTTTCAAAGTTTGATCAATAGAATGCTCAAATATTCTTATTAGTAAAGCCTACTTCCTAACATTGATGCAATAAACACATTTAAATGTTGAACTAATGTCAAATACTTAAAATAGCGCTAAAACAGATTAGTTGTAATTAAACGTCATCAATGAAGTTAATAAAATAATAATTTAAGAAGAGGTTGATTGTAAGTAAAATGTTCCAGAAGAAATTGTAAAACAACCTAATCATTAAACTGTTTAAATATATTGGTTCATCAATGGCCTGTAAAACCCTGTAGAAGATAGGAATACAAAAAGCTACTTAGCTCTTCCGATCTAAAGCCAAATGTAACGTGATACTCCCTCCATCCCGCAAAGATAGTCTACTTAGTTTCACAACATTTAAGAAAGTTCAATAAAATTGTTTAAAAAGTAATATTTAAGAAAAATTCTCTTCATATATCCCTTATTTCATTTATTATTATTCCACTTTAATTCTACTTGTTTACTAAATAGGGGTGTATAAGAAACTAAGAAATTTACTAAAGAAAGTGGACTATAATTTAGGACGGATGAAAAAGGAATAATGGACTATCTTTGCGGGATGGAGGGAGTATAAATTTTTATGTTTCCAATATCTTCCACTATTACCATATTTATAAAATCTGGCCATTGATCAGAAATAGCCCATTGGTTTCATTAGGTTGCTCGTTGCTATCAAATCTAAATATGTAAGAATTTCGGAGATATATTACTTATATTCTCTCTACACTATAACAATTTTTTTTCTCTTTTATTTATTTATTTATTTTTTTTTTTTTGTTGGTTGGGGAGGGGGGGACAACATTTTCAAATAAAAACGCTATCCTCTTTCCATATAACAAAACAAGTATTTTATTTTACATAAGAAGCATTTTTATGGACTATTTCTCTTAAAAGTTGCATTTGTTAGGGTAGTCTGATAATAAATTTTCTATAAATATAAGATAATTTTCATAGTTATTTATTGGAATAAGAAAGGAGAACAATTTCATTATATCTTTTATATGAAAATATAGCCCAATCTGGTTTACTGGGAAGGCAGTTCAAGTTTCAAGGCCCAAGGTTTGAGACTGTGCCAATGGATTAGTTAAATTTCTATTCTAAACCGATTTTATGGCTTTGCAGAAAGCTACCAAACTTGGACAGGTTCTGACAAGGTCCAAGTACACCAAGACTGTCTAGGTAGCTTGGCCTCCGGTTTCCCTTCTGCACTGGTTTTCTAATAACAATTGTACTAACAAGAACATAAAACCCAAAGCATTCCTACATGCTAACATAGCTATAAGCCACCCAAGATTCAAGCACACAAGCACCTGCACCAGCATAAATTTGTAACCTGCAAAATCAGAAGGAGCTACCTATCCTGCACGCATTTATCACAGTTTTGAGCTGTGATAAGATATGAAGGTAAGATATAGTAAATAACAAACAAAGGACTGACAGGATGGCAGAAATCAGACTTTGCTACACAGTTTCATATTAGGACCTCCAAGAAATTGTTTCTGGTGACAAAATGTCTCATCCTCATCATATTAACATATGGCATTTCTGTTCAAGATTATTAAGACATGGCAGTTAATAAAATGTTGTGTGAGGTGTTGGGAAATATGAGAAAAACTAGAAGGATAGAAGTAAATCACAAAGACATCATCACATATAATGCAGCTAGAAAATCTGGACCCTTTTCAGAGATGAGGAAAGTGTTGTTAAACAGTGAAATAACAGGAAATGCCCAAAACACTGGCACAGTTTGCTTATCCAGATTCTCTCCCTTTTTTTGTCTTTCTTTCTTTTTGGCTGAAATACAAATCAAAAGGAATAAATGTAACCATTCAGACTAGAAAAAGGTTGAAATAATTCACTTCAGCAACTTTTGGATAAACCATGTCATATGGAACTAAAAAAAATTTCCCTACGTTAGTAATTAGTTCTATATTGGCATCACTACAATATGCTAATATAACAGGTAAACGCACTTATATGACCAACGTACTCTTAACTTCAGTTAATGATGATCTGGTTGCTTGAGGCTCAAAGAGAATGCAACAACGATAAGAAAAACAAATTTTAGGAATTGTAAGCAAAAAAGGGCGAAACTCACATTCTTAAGCTCCTTGCGAGCTTCCTGCAATTCATCGTTGGCATTCCTTTCCTTGATGATAAGACTTTGACTTAAATCCATCAGATGATCATGTTCTTCTTCCTTTTCCTTTAGCTCCTCTTCAATCAACCTCAATTTTTTTGCATCTTCATTATCTCCTTCGGCTTTCATATGTTTCATTACCTCAATAGCACCCTTCATCCTCTCAATTCCAAGCTCCAAAGCGTGCTTCTGATCAAGTTTTGCTTCAAGTTCAATTATCCTGTTGTGAAGCAGTTCCTTTTGCCTCTACCATTAGATGGGAAAACAATTAATTAAAACCATCAGATATCAGGATATCATGAAATCTTTTAGTTAAGATTTATAACCAAAACTAATGAAAGGTATAGAAGACCTTCTGATCTTCCGCAAGCTTCATCATTTTTTCATCCGCCTTCTTTTGTTCCAGAAGAGCCATCTCATTCTGCAAAAATTAACTCAATCATATTCTAATATTGGCAGTTTCTATGTAAAAAAGAAAAGACTAGAAGATACCCCGGAAAATGTCACTCTAATGAACAACAAGTTCAAGGGTTAAAAAAATACAAGACTAGAAGATGCCAAGGAATATATCATTCTAATGCACAAGTTCCAGGTTAAAATAATACAAAAATCCTTCTATTGGCAACTCATTGCAAAGTAGAAAACTAAGCACCGCAGTGTAATTTTCATTTCCAATTATACCTTTTGAAAAGTGGATGGAATCTTCTACAAAAAGAAAATCTAAACAAGTAATCAAGAGTGTGTGAATATGTGTGTGCGTGGGTATACACACACTAACAAGAGCAATACCATTTTCTTCTGGCAGTTAAGCTTCAATTTCTCACTCTCGTTCAGAGCCTCACGTTGTTTAAGTTGTCTCTCCCGTGTCTCCAGCTCTGCTCTCTGAGCTTCCAATTGTACTTTGCATTTTTTACTATCCATGATGACATTTTGGAGCCGGTCAAATGCATTTTCCTGTATTTTCCTCATCTCTGGTAATTGGTATTATACGATGATTAAATTGTGTCAATAATGGGAATACTACAAAAGAATAATTTTTAACTTTGTGTCTATCTAACTTGAACAAAATAACATGTTGAAACTATTTGCTTATACACTACACCTTCATTGTAGCTTTGAGTGATCTTTTCCTTTTGTGCCATGACATTTCTCATAAAAATTTCAGTCTTGCTTATATCCTTCTTCATGTCTTCGCATTTCTTAGCCTTCGACTGCAATGCATTTGTTAAATTGCCAAGAAGAGTAGAGTCTTTCCTTTTATCTTCCCTCTGTATGTCAGAAACAGTCCTGAGATCTCCATTCTTTCTTAGATATTTGCCAATAAGACCATCTGAGTTGTATTCTTCTTCACGGGCAAGCCAAGATCGGAAGAGCAATTTATCTCCCTTGTGTTTTGTAGTATGCCAATCTCTTTTTCCCCTATGATCCATTTCAAATGCCTTCTCAAATGCAATAGCATGCCTGAAACCTTCCCAATCTCTGTTAAATAGAACAATAGCAAACCCTGAGTGACCATGGAAGCTCCACAAAGGATGAAATCTTTCTAGGTTGTACCCTTGCCTTGCCCACTCCTCTTTCAGTTTCTGACCAGCATCAGCTACATACCTTCCATCCTTATATTCAAGAGGAATATTTGCAACCACAGCCATCCAAGGCCAAACATAAAGCTCATCGTTACCTCTACATGTAGATGGACTAGCACGCATTGCATAAGAATTAGATATCGAGTTCTTTCCAGCAATCTGCTCAAAAGATTTTATTGAGGATTTTTTATCAACAACACTTCTGTCCCCAGCTTCAGTTTGCATCTCCCCTGGTTCAGCAGTCATTAATTCCGCTGGTTCAGTCGCTTTCTGTCCAGTACGTTCTGCTGATCTCATCTTCTCATCCAAATTTCGCACCTCTTGCTTAGAACTTCTCCAACTTGATCGTGGTGAATTCTGCAGTGCATCACCGTACCTGTCCAAATACTTAAGCAGTCCCATGTGTTTAGCTTTTTCTTTAAAGCTTGCAGTCTTTGAGTCCCTAACTATGCGAGAAGCATGCCTTTCTAGCTCCCGCATGTCATACTCAATTCGCCAATGATCCCAACAGTAAGGGCATCGAAGGTATGTACCAGAAGCCCTGATTTTAACTCTTTTATCTCTGAGTTCTTCATAATATCTATACTTTAGATCTTCCAGATCTTTTTCATTATTGTTACTCCACCTTTCTCTTTTGTAGGACATCTCCAGTGTGTAGTACTAAATAAAAGAAGAAAAGAAAACCAATTAATATGATTGCAACAGATTTAAAAGAAATTGAAGATGAGTATTAATAATACTATATTTTCTTCTTTATTTTCAGGAGTCCCACAACTTTTGTTCAATTTATGACGAAGAAGAGGAAAAGTTATTATCGTTTCTTCTGGTTAATGACAGCTTCTGCCCCAACTAAACCACCTTGAGTGAACACTTTTCTACACTTTTCTGCTTGTTGTAAGTAAAGAGGCAAATGAAAACAAAAAAACAATTTGATTTCTATGTCTTTCAGTAAGTGACAATAGCCAATGGGAAGACCAAAATTTTTAAAATGCATAAACAAAACAGACCAAGTTCAGCACTATGTATCCAATAAGTAGATGTGGTGGGCAATCCAAATGAGTCAGCAAAGTAGCATGTGAAGCCGCTGGAGCCTAACTGAGCAGCTGGTCTTTGATACTTTTTAACAATAAAATTATCAGAAAACAATCTTTCTGAGTTTTAAATATGCACCAATTTGAATCCAATTTTTCCAGTTAATTTAGCATAGCACCTAATAGAAGATAAGGCTAATATTGAAGAGAATTATTTCCAAAACCCCAAACGCATATGTACATTCCATGTTGTTAAAAGGGGCACAGGGAACTCACCTCCGAGTCCGCGACCAAATATATTCAGAATTTTTATGTATAGCTGCAGACATTTTTATCATATACAGGTGTGTATGAAATAGATTTTTTGAGAGTAACACTTTGCCTCCCTACATAACATAGTTGTAGTTACCATTTTTTTTTTCTTTGCCCTCTCCTCTCTGTGAAAATCCTCATTCATGTGCCTGTATATTAAAGGCACAAATCTGATTCATTTTTTACCCAGAAACTCCCTCGGGTTTAAAGGGGGAAGGTAAAAAGAAAAGATTACTCAGAAACGTACTGAAAACTTGACATCAAGTATATATTTTCCAGATATGTTATTCACGTTCCGTCATTTCTTTTTTAAGCACGTTAATTTAGTGGCCCAACTATTATAATCCAGGGATAAGTGAACATTGAACAAGGAACGTACGTACTTATTGCCAGAAAAACTAGAAATGCCAAAACCTCAGAACTACAAGGTGAAAAAATATTTTTAAAATTTTCAATGGAAACAAAAGCTTCCTTCTTCGTAAGTCAAAATACAGACCTGCAGGAGAGCTACCAACCAAAAACATGCAATCAACGTGAAAAGTACTCCAAGCTTTACACACGGAGCTGATGATCATATCTCAAACCCAAAATAATTAATGAACTTACGCAGAATACAGATCGTATTAAAAAAAAAACACTCTTTTGATGGGTTACTGAAATTTAACCGAAATCTTACCAGTTTTTAATGGAGGAAAATTCTGACTAGCCGCGCAGCAAAGGGGCATTAACTCTCATTTCTCAACAATGGCCTCTACACCTTTGATTTCTAGGGTTTTCTACAGGAGATGGGACGAAAAAAGTCTCATACAAATTGTAATAGAATAAACAGAGTGTTGATTTTAGCAAATTTTGGAAAAAAATCACTCTGCAGTACTGATGCACTGAGAAACCAATTTTTCGTCTTCTGGTCCTTTTAGACTAAACAGAGTGTTGATTTTAGCAAATTTTGGAAAAAAATCACTCTGCAGGACTGATGCACTGAGAAACCAATTTTTCGTCTTGTGTCCTTTTTTGCACTGAGAACGCTCCAATGCGTGTATCGTATTAAACGCGCTTTTTGAAACGTCTACAAACTGTCCCCGTTGGAAGAAGCTACAGTATAAAGTAAGGTTTCTTTCAACCAAAGAATAAAATATACTAATATATATGTATATATATAATATACACACACAGTGGCTAGTTAGCAGTATCTGACCCAACCTTTCATATCTCTATGTTGTCCGTCCCTAACCTTTCATAATTGGTGTTTTTACCCTCAATTCTCTTCTTCTCTACGCTATCTATCCTTTTAGACTAAAATAGACTATAATAACCGCCAACTTTAATTTAATTAACATAAAAAGCAATAAAAAATAATAAGCAAATAAAAATAAATAAAAAATTTTATTAATGTTAACAATATATATAAATGGATTGGTACAGTTATACAGCAATTTTCCGCCAAAACTGTATTTTTGAGGAGATTTTAGACTTTTTGAGTTTGTTTCGTTAATACTTATGGTTGTTTATATCTCTCCTGTTCCGATTTAAATTGATTTGATTATAGATTTGGACCATTTGGTTGTTTCGATTTCAAATTTCTCTTATCTCCTTCTATCTTCTATATTCTTTATGCGGGCTTTGTGATAATTCGAATTCATCTAAAATTGTTGATCGATGGATGAAATTTAGGGGACGTCCTCAATATGGAATTTGATGAAATTTTTGAGTTGTATAAACCCTTATAGAACTCATAGATTTTAATAGAATTCTACAGAATCCGTCAAATTATATATAATTCTGTACCACGGATTTTTATGAATTTTCAATGGAATCATATAATATAATATAATATAATATAATACAAAAGTTTTTAATTAGATTTAGATTCTCAATTGCTATTTTCCCACCATAATTTTGATGACCTCATTATAATGTTGCAAAATGATTTGAGCTGGATTATTATGATTTTACACAATAATTTGGGTTGGATTACTACCTCTACAGATGGTGCCCCAATTGATTTTATTTTTTTATTTTATTTATTTAATTTATGAAAGCATAGTAGTCTATATATATAATAAGAGAATGGTGGCTTTCCCCACTTATTTTCTGGCTCTGTAAGATTTCTGGCTTTCTAAGATTTCTAATGAAATCATTTAATTCTTTTTTTTGTATTTTTTTGGAAATTGTTATGCTAATTTATTAAATGATATTCACTTTTCCCTTTATTAACTCATATTCAATTATCAATTCACGGTAGTTTCTTTAGCCAACTATTTTGAATTAGGAATCTGCCACTTATCAAATCAAACCCAAGTTAATTGTGAGTTTTATTTAAAAAAAAAAAAGCAAATAGCAATCTTTACAATTCGAAAACACATGCATAATATGTCTCTAAACAAATAAATTTCTAAAAATCTATAACCTTATTGTAAATTTCATTTTTTAATGATTTTTAAAGAAATTTTTATATGGTCATTGAAGTGCAATAATCAAATTTGACTTTTTTTTAAAATTATACTACTTCAATTTGTTGATTTTATAATTAATATAAATTGGAACTTTTTGATAACTTTCCATGAAAAAAAAATTTCAATTTGTCATTTTAAATATGATCTTACTGTATTTGCAGTTAGATTATTTATTTGAGAAATGGACCGAATGTTGATAAGTTACACTGTAATCTATATCTATCTGTATATATAATAAGAGAATAGTGTCTGGCACGCTTTTTTCTGCTCTTTCTCTGGCATTATAAGTTTCTACTGACATTATTTATGATGTTACTTGATATATATATATATACCCCCTTTTTTTTAGCTAAAATTCTTTTCAAGATTTATTTGTTTTCTCTCTCTCTCTCACACCTATTACTTTATATTTTTCTCTCTCTAATTTTACTCATTGTTCAAGATTTATTCTTTCTTATATTTTTTATTTTCCTGTATGCTCTCTCTCTCTCTCTCTCTCTCTCTCTCTCTCTCTTTCCCCCCTTTTTTCTCTCTAGATATATGTATATGTGTACTTCATTATCATTTGTTCTTTTGCATCAATCTTTTTGGATTTTTATATTATATTATATTGATATTTACCCATTAAACGAATAATTTTCTTTATGTTATTGTATTACCGACTTTAATATATATTAATTTTTTAACTCATTTAATTTCATGATATGACTTTTATTACAAAAAACAAGTCTAACTTTAAAAAAATCTATTTGTCTAATGAACATAGCTATGAACGGAGGTAGAAAGTATCCACACTTCCCCAACTACGCCCACTTTTAAATAAATCCTTTTAGAAGTTTTTGAAAAATCGGGATTTTTTTTTTCATCTAGAAGCCGTCAATTTTCCAATGCCCCTTCTTTTATGTTTTATCTTCACTCTGTTATATAGTGGAATAACCTATCCAAATTAACATATCCATTCATTAATTTATTTCTCCCTCCTCTATTTACTCACTGTCTATTTATCTTTCCTTATTTTCCATCATATTTTGAAACGAAATTTGGAATCACATCATTATCCTCTATTGATTTGTTTGTTTACTATGTTAAAGTTTGAAATCAACAAAATATCTTTTATTTATTGATTAAGCAGATCTCTATTATCTTTTTCATTTTTTTAATTTTTATAGCTTGATTAATGTTTTTGTAATTTACTAATTCAATCTCTTGTGTTTTAATCTTTCGTGTTCTAGCTCCGTCCCTCACATATAGTGGAATGGCTTATCGAAATGTTATTATTATTTGTTGTATGGGGTTAGTATTGCATTTTGTTCCATGAAGAAAATTTTGACAATAATTTTTTTAACATTTTTTTCTTTTGTACATTTTTCTCTCTCTCTTCCTCCTCGATTTTTTTTTTTTTTTTTGTGTACAATGGGGATTGTGTTTTCTTTTGCACATTTTAGTCTCATTTGCTAATATAAAAGTATTTAGATATATGTATATGTGTACTTCATTATCATTTGTTCTTTTGCATCAATCTTTTTAGATTTTTATATTATCTTTTATTGATATTTACCCATTAAACAAATAATTTTCTTCATGTTATTGTATTACCGACTTTAATATATGTTTAATTTTTTTTTTACTCATTTAATTTGATGATATGACTTTTGTTAAAAAAAACAACTCTAACTTTAAAAAATCTATTTGTTTAATGAAAATAGCCAGGGACGGAGGTAGGGAGTAGCCACACTTCCCCAACCACACCCGTTTTTGGATAAATCCTTTTAGAACTCTTGAAAAAGTCGAGATTTTTTTCTTTTCTTTTTTTTAGTGTTTCAGCTAGAAGTCGTCAGTTTTCGGCTGCCTCTTCTTTTATATTCGAGCTTCACCCTATTATATAGTAGAATAACCTATTAAAATGTCATTTTTATTTATAGTATGACGGGTTAATATTGCATTTTGCTCCGTGTAGAAAATTTTTGCAATAATTTTTTTTAACATTTTTGCTTTTGCACGTTTCGGTTTCATTTGTTACTATAAAAGTCTTTAAATATATGTATATGTGTACTTCATTATCATTTGTTCTTAAGTATAATCTTCTCCATTCAAGGCTACTTACAATATTAAATATATTTTATTAAATATAAATTAAATAGATTATATATATGTGTTTTAAATACCATCTCAATTATTCTTATTCGATGATTTAATCTCAATTCAAGGTAAATTATCTTTTGAATTTGAAGATATATTTTTGCTTTTATTCCATTGATTTAATAGTGATTATTATTATTAATTAGGCGGGTATTAGTATTTTATTTGTGTTAATTACTTTATCCAGCATGTGTGTATTTATGAGGGAGTATTGACTTAAATTTTTTTATGTTATACATAATGAATATTGTGTTGTATTTTGCAACTATTTATGATTATTATTTTTATTTTTATTTTTTTCAAATTGCAAGATATGTGTTCTATGGCGATTGTAAATATTTTATTCATGTTATTAACAATGTAAATATTTTGAATGTTTTTCATTATTAATAAAAATAATAGTGATTGTCATTGATATGTTATATGTTTTAATTACTTCCTATTTTATTTTTTAATTGCTTATTTGTTTCCGTGCAATGCACGGGTGAAGAATTTAGTTCTCATAATGGGTGAATGAAACTAATGCTCTGCCAATGAACATGAACTGTCTTAAAGGCGAGCTGCTAAAATATTATTAGAATAATTATGAAATTATTCTTTTCCCTTAAAGATGCACCTTTCTAGAGAATTACTATGTTTTCGTATATTTTTCCCTTATTCTTGCAATATCCAATCTTCACATAATTTTCAAAATTCATTTCATAATTCCTTTCTTTCTAAAATCACAAAATTTTATCTTTATGTAATTTTCAAATTTTATTTTCTTATAGTCCTTGAATCTATGGAAACGAAGCCTCAAAAAATGTCACATTTCTATTATTAATATTTATATTATTATTTGGCATCGTAGATTGCACGAAAATCGTAAAGTTGAAATAAATTTTCTCGAAATCGTGACAGCTTATATTAGACTTTTATGTATTGTACAGGTATAGTGATTATATATATTTATGCATCGTGACGCAATTATTACATGGTACATAGTGTTACGTTTTAAGTATTGTTCTTTACTGTTGTTCCAATTTGATAAACTTTTTTAAATTATTGTGTACAAAAATTTTACGTTGCTACTTGCAATGCATAAAATTCTAGATCTGTAAATTAAAACAATATTTTTTTGTTAAAGAAATTAAAATTTAGCCACTATTGATCTCTATGATCGAGTTCCTTAACAAAAATCTTCTGAATATAGAACAGTTTGGACTTAGTATAGTTTTGTCAATATACATATTTTGACAACGAAAAGTTAACTAACTAATTTAGATAATACAAAAAAAAAAGAATGTAACATTCAGGAAATTTCTACAAATTAACGTAAGCAACATAATTATTGTTTTGAAAGCATTACTCGAATATCATTGTAAGAATTTTTGAAGATTAAAAGATTGTTATTTAATTGATGTTAAAGAAAGAATATGGTACCGAATTGACATAAACAAAAGTATAGTGACTTAATTGACATAAACTAAAGAGCGGTGACTTAATTGTAAGATGAGACAAAGTGTAAGAACTCCTCAATCAGTTTGATGCCAAATGTACGTTGCCGTATCGCACCATGTGTCGCCCCCGTAATTGGCGGATCTCAAAGATTTATTAAAAACAATTAAATTTCAACTATTATAAAAAGGGCCTTTGGGTCTTCAAGTTCTCAAAACCCACCAAACCATCTCCTTTCTCTCCAATAACCCTAAAATTCGTCTAAAGCCACTGGAGGGAGAAAATCAACTCTAAAAACCCACAAAACCCCTATTTATCTTTTAAAAAGTGTCCCTTACCATATATAAAAGTATTATAACTTGAAAAATAGTTTTAATTGAGGAATATCAAGGCTTTAATGGCACATTTCTATTTGAGATTATTCGAAAAATATTTGAGGTGAGTAACACTTGCCTTGGCTCTCCTTCTTTGAAACTCGTGTCTTCCTTAATTCCCTTTGATATTCGATAATACGTAATTGCTTCATATGCTCCCATTGTATTACTTTGACATTTGATATCTAAGTATGTGCATTTGTTATTGGATAAACCATTGTTATTGCTCTTGGGTCTCGTTAGTGGCGCTATCTACCCGTGTCTGAATTTTATTTGTATTGCTTTGTGGTACTATGGCCTTACTGTGTGATCTTGGCCATTTGTACATTTGTATCGTATAGTTTCAGGGTAGAGGCTAAACTAGTGATGTATCCTAAATTTGTATCTTTGTCATCTGTTGATCTCCCTTGCATTGTTTTACGTGGGCCAATGCATGTTGTTATTCACTGAGTAATCTGTACTCACCCTTCTTTCTACAATCCTATAGTTATTGAATTTAGAGTTCTATGGCTGGATCGTCCCAAAGATTGAGAAGATACATATATGTGATCAAGATTTCAGAGTGTGGCTGAGGTTTCATTGTGGGTAGCCCACAATGCACTTAATTATCAGAGTGCGCAGCGAAAGCGCCTCAACACGTTTGAATCGTATTTACAAAGTCTCGCCCTCGATTTTGACTCGAGATATATAAATGCTTCCGCTATTATTAAAATTGGGGGTGTGACAAGGAAACTCCTATATTAAAATGAAATATAAAAAAAAAAATGAGAAAACTTAGAAGCCTCATTTTCAAGTTCTAAAATTTAAACTTTTCTTATTTGGATATTCATCCTGAATTTTCAATAATTTTTATTAGTTAATTAGTTTTTTATATTCCTTTTTTATTTTAGTTTGCTCATTTCTTTTTTTTTTTTGTATTTATATATAATTATGAGTTTTTATAATTTTTTATTTTCCACTAGTGATATAAATTTGACGGCGAGTAACTGTTCTGTTCAATTTCTTATGGATTAGTATTTTTTAGAATTATTCTTATTGCTGCTGAATTATTGGAAAATTAGATTTCCACCCGTGCGATGCATGGGTAGAGTTCTAAAGAAATTTCATACATAAAATATAATATAATTGTGCTTGTCAAGCTTAATGTTATAAAGAAATTGAAAAACACAATCTACATAGAATTAATGTGCATCATATATTTACAGGTAGCATATAATTAATTCTTTATTTTGTTGACATAGTTTTAAATTCTTGTTATTAGTCCATTGGTATCTCGATGAATCAATAATTTTTATTAATTCTTATTTTTTATTTCCTTTAAAGACAATAAAACTCGATAGCATAATTCTATATTTAGTTTTACACTCGTGCATTTACAGGTATACTATATATGCTTCACAACTGTGTATTTTATGGGCATGTTAGAGTGAGAAAGTAAAATACAATAGAGTATGAGAATATAAAATGATGAAATTATATAATTGAACAAAGTAGAATTGAAATTTATTAGGCAAATATGAGATATATCTAACCAAAATATAATACATAGATAGAATTTCAAAAAAATATTAAATTAAATGATTAAAAGGAGAAATATAATAATAATAATAATAATAATAATATTGAAATCTCGATTGATATAGTATCTATTTTCATGTAATTAAATTATATTAGGCAAATATAAGATATATCTAACAAAAATGTAACATGTATATAGAGTCTGAAAATAAAAATATTAAATTAAATGGTTAAAAAGAAAAGTATAATAATTGAACCAATAATTTTTTTTATTAATTCCTATTTTTTATTTCCTTTAAAGATAATAAAATCCGATAGTATAATATATATTAGTTTCACATCCGTGCGTTTCACAGACATATTATGCTGACAAAATAAAATACAATGGAGTAAGAGAATATAAAATGATAAAATTACACAATTGAACAAAGTAAAATTAAAATCTATTAGGCAAATATGAGATATATCTAACAAAACTGTAATATATAGATCGATCTTAAAATAAAAGTATTAAATTAAATGATTAAAAGGAAAAGTATAATAATAAATAAAAGTAATACTGAAATCAAGATTGATACATTATCTATTTTCATATCATCCAAACTCATTTGGTAAATGTGAGAAATATCTAATCAACATATAATATGTAGATAGAGTTTTAAAATATAAATATTAAATTAAATGATTTAAAAGAAAAATATAACAATAAGAAAAAGTATAATAAATGAATCTATAATTTTTTTATTAATTCTTATTTTTATTTCATTTACAGACAATAAAACCCAATAGTATAATCTATATTAGTTTCACACCTGTACATTTACGGACTACTATGTTTAACACTTGTGCGTTTCATGAACACATTATATTGAGAAAGTAAAATATAATATATTAGGAGAACATAAAATCATGAAATTATACAATCGGATATAATAAAATTGATTTAAATGTAATATGTAGATATAGTTCTGAAAATAAAAATATTAAATTAATATATAAATAGAGTCTTAAAATAAAAATATTAAATGTAATATATAGATAGAGTTCTGAAATAAAAATATAAAATTAATATGTACATAGAGTTTCAAAATAAAAATATTAAATTAATCGATTAAAAGGAAAAAAATAACAATAAGAAAAAATATAATAAATGAACCAATAATTTTTTTTTAATTTTTAATTTTTATTTCCTTTAAAGGCAATAAAACCTAATAATATGATCTATATTAGTTTCACATCCATACATTTATGGGCTACTATATTTAACATTCGTGCATCTCACGGGAATATTATGCTGAGAAAATAAAATATAATATATTAGAAGAATATAAAATTATGAAATTATACAATTAGACATAGTAAAATTGATTAAAATGTAATATATAGATAGAGTTCTGAAATAAAAATATTAAATTAATATATAAATAGAGTCCCAAAATAAAAATATTAAATTAATTGATTAAAAAGAAAAACATAACAATAAGAAAAAGTATAATAAATGAACCAATTATTTTTTTAATTCTTATTTTTTATTTCCTTTAAAAGCAATAAAATCTGATAAAATAATTTGTATTAGTTTTATACCCGTATATTTACGGACTATTATGTTTAACACTCATGCGTCTCACGGGCATATTATGTTGAGAAAATAAAATATAATGTATTAAAAGAACATAA
This sequence comes from Nyctanthes arbor-tristis, assembly GCA_963692815.1. Lineage (NCBI taxonomy): Eukaryota > Viridiplantae > Streptophyta > Magnoliopsida > Lamiales > Oleaceae > Nyctanthes > Nyctanthes arbor-tristis. The sequence continues at coordinate 132,786 of CAVNYN010269023.1, forward strand.
AATCATGAAATTATACAATTGGATATAGTAAAATTGATTAAAATGTATTATGAAGATAGAATTTCAAAATAAAAATATTAAATATAATATGCAGATAAAATTCTGAAATAAAAAAATTAAATTAATTGATTAAAAGGAAAAATATAACAATGAAGAAAAGTATAATAATAATAGTAGAATAATGACATCATCAATTAGTTTTTTTAAAGCAGCCAGACAATGAGAGGGAAAACCATTTTTAATTGAGCTCATAATCAAATTGAGCCAGACAAATTATTGATTAATATATATATATAGATGAAGGCATTATAAACTTGTCTGGTATTATCTCTATTTATTTATTATTTATCTTTGTTTGATTTTCAAAATTTCCTTCCCATAGTCTTTAATAATACGGAAACCAAAATTTATTTCAAAATAACTTGGAAACCTATTTCAAAATAACTTATATTATAAATGGAAACTTAGTTCATAATAACCTGAAGCAAACCAACTGATTTATTCTCTTTTTTTGTGCAATAAAAATCTATTTATTTGCATCACATCAACAGCCAATTACACATAATATAATTCTATCATAATAATATATGGCTAAATTTTATTTTCTTGACATCTATGATTTAACTTGAAAATCTTTGTGACTATTTTTTTAATCTTTGTTTCTATATCATTTATGCTGCAATGATTACGTTTTAGAGAATGTAGATAATTTGTTTTCTTGGTGTTTTTTCTCTATAGATGTAAAGCTTTCAAAATATCGACTGAATTGATTTTTTATTTCATTTGATTTAATTATTATTGTGACCATTTATTATTTTTTGCAATTTATGTAATGAATTTTTTTCTATATGAAACACTGGGAATTTATCTTCCCGTGCAAGGTACAGGTTGAATACTAATTTATTGATATTTTAATTTGACGAAGATAATAATGAATTTTAGTGAATAAGTTTGTAAAAAAAGAGATTTGAAATCCACAAGAAGAAAAAGAACTGCATAAAAAATTTACTTTCTCCATTCCGATGATCTAATTTTATTTTCCTTTTTAGGATGTCCCACATATATGGTCCCCCTTTATATTAAAAAGCTTAACTTGCATTTCTTTAAAAATATATCTCTATTTAATATTTTAATTATAACTATCAATTTTAAATTTTGCTCATAAAAAAGAGATGTTGAGAAGGTACTATCTCATGAGTATGAAAATTTTTATCTGAACGCGTATCGAGTGAATACGAGTATGTACATGTCCGATACGTATTATTAGGCTCTTAACTAATAATATGAAATAAGTTAGACGATTTAAAAGTGAAATATAGTAAAGCATTAATCGAGTAGATAACCGAGTAATTATTAATATAGTATTAATAAAACATTAATTTAACGCGTTAAATACTAAACCAAAACTATATATTTATTGTTTTTGTTATGTAAATCTGATAACACGTCTTTGTCCAACATTTTATAAAGCGGGTCAATGTAGGTCGGGTCATGGAGCTGGGTGGGGCGACACTATGACCCATGAAATGGCTCATAATTTTTTTCCATCTTCAATTAATATTATGTGTAACGCATTATTAATTGATAAACGTAAACAAAACAAAACCTTTGTTTGGAATTTTAAAGTTTTCAACATTAACTAATATAATAACATGATTTTTTTTTCAATTCGATAGAAAAAGCCTTTCAAAAAATAATATAATAAAAAAATAAAAATAACTTGCTATTGGTCGATCGGTCAAATTGCTATATCTAATAATTTCTACACATTTTTAGAATTAAATTTATTTAAAAAACGAAAATGTTTGGTGGGTCACGGGTCTATGAAACGGGTCCAACATGACCCGCACCTGCCTTGGACCCATAGCAGGGGTAGACAATGTAGCCCCATACCTCGTCTTTTTGCCCCAATTAGGCGTGGCGGGTCAATCCTATTAGTGGCAAGTCTCTATGGGTTTATAAGTCGATGTGTGAAATTGTCATATCTAATTACTTGACTGCTAATTATTAAAACTTTATTTAGGCTGGACGTGTGAAC